>JAQOWT010000140.1:0-43000 GCA_030407085.1 Trichopria drosophilae | reverse complement strand
AATTAGACGGGCCACAGAAAAGTGCACGTATACTATTTGGCAGCCACTCCCCATGTCGTTTATGATTAGTTGCATTATTTTGTACAGACCATGTTAAATCATCAAAATTGATGATTGGAATTTTTGTTGGTTGTTTATGAAATCGCATTTTGATAATAACTGATCATAAAATTATAAGTAGCGCCTTTATATGTAATGTCAGTCATTAACTGTTTGTTACTTGAATGAAGCACATCTGAAAATGATTACATATGTGGATAAAAACAAGAAGCAAAAACGGATAAAGATTGGGAAAGGATTGGTCAATTCTTTAATTAATAAATTACCGGTAGAACTTCATATTCCCGGTTATCAGTGCTGCGGACCTGGTACAAAATTAAAGCAACGATTAGCAAGAGGGGACTCAGGGATAAATCCGTTAGATAAGGCTTGCAAGGAACACGACATTGCTTATTCCAAAACTCGTGAAAATCCCACCGGTAGAAGCGAGGCCGATCGAATATTAGCGGAGCAGGCTTGGAAGCGAGTTTTAGCAAAAGACGCGAGCATTGCAGAAAAGGCGGCAGCTTGGGGTGTTGCAAACACAATGAAACTAAAAAGTAAATTAGGCATGGGACTGAAAAAGAAGAAAAAAGTGTCAAAAAAGAAAACAACATCATTGAACAACATTATTGCGGCTGCTAAAATGTCGATGTCACCAAGTAATAATGTTCAAAGTGTTATATCGAGCGCTTTGAAAGGGGCACGTAAAGCAGTAAAAGAAGCAGGTGGCAAACGATTCATTCAAAAAACTCGACAGCTATCGATACCTATGATGTTGAAGTTTGAAACGTTGGAGTCCAACGAAAAATTTTTTTTTTTTTTTTTTGGAAGAATCAATTTTTTTTTCAATCCTTGTCATAAATAAACCCAATTCATGCTAAAAAAAGTTTTGTAACCCCCAAGGGACGGGTGGGGGGAGGGGTAAAAGACGTAAAACACGCATAACGCTCCATAAAAGTTGCAATTTTAGTTAGCCCACTCGTTTTATTTTTCGAATAGTTAATAATGATGACAATGAGTAATAATCTCGAATTTAACAAAAATCGGATGACAGGAAGGCACCGTTGGAGGGGGGAAAATGTCGAAAACCGCTGAAAATGATAAACAACGGTTAATAACTGTTCCAATTTTAGTTAGCCCACTCGTTTTATTTTTCGAATAGTTAATAATGATGGCAATGTGTAATAATCTCGAATTTGAAAAAAATCGGATGACAGGAAGGCACCGTTGGAGGGGGAAAAAATGTCGAAAACCGCTGAAAATGATAAACAACGGTTAATAACTGTTCCAATTTTAGTTAGCCCACTCGTTTTATTTTTCGAATAGTTAACAATGATGGCAATGAGTAATAATCTCGAATTTGAAAAAAATCGGATGACAGGAAGGCACCGTTGGAGGGGGAAAAATGTCGAAAACCGCTGAAAATTATAAACAACGGTTAATAACTTTTCCAATTTTAGTTAGCCCACTCGTTTTATTTTTCAAATAGTTAACAATGATGGCAATGAGTAATAATCTCGAATTTGAAAAAAATCGGATGACAGGAAGGCACCGTTGGAGGGGGAAAAATGTCGAAAACCGCATGAAAATTATAAACAACGGTTAATAACTGTTCCAATTTTAGTTAGCCCACTCGTTTTATTTTTCGAATAGTTAATAATGATGGCAATGAGTAATAATCTCGAATTTAAAAAAAATCGGATGACAGGAAGGCACCGTTGGAGGGGGGAAAATGTCGAAAACCGCTGAAAATGATAAACAACGGTTAATAACTCTTCCAATTTTAGTTAGCGGTGCCTTCCTGTCATCCGATTTTTTTCAAATTCGAGATTATTACTCATTGCAATCATTGTTAACTATTCGAAAAATAAAACGAGTGGGCTAACTAAAATTGGGACAGTTATTAACCGTTGTTTGTAATTTTCAGCGGTTTTCGAAATTTTTCCCCCTCCAACGGTGCCTTCCTGTCATCCGATTTTTTTCAAATTCGACAGTAATACTCATTGATATCCTTATTAAGAATTCGAAAAATAAAACGAGTGGGCTAACTAAAATTGGAACAGTTATTAACCGTTGTTTATCATTTTCAGCGGTTTTCGACATTCTTCCCCCTCCAGCGATGCCTTCCTCTCATCCGATTTTTTTTAAATTCGACAGTAATACTCATTGATATCCTTATTAACAATTCGAAAAATAAAACGAGTGGGCTAACTAAAATTGGGACAGTTATTAACCGTTGTTTGTAATTTTCAGCGGTTTTCGACATTTTTCCCCCTCCAACGGTGCCTTCCTGTCATCCGATTTTTTTCAAATTCGAAATTATTACTCATTGCCATCATTATTAATTATTCGAAAAATAAAACGAGTGGGCTAACTAAAATTGGAACAGTTATTAACCGTTGTTTATAATTTTCAGCGGTTTTCGACATTTCCCCCCTCCAACGGTGCCTTCCTGCCATCCGATTTTTTTCAAATTCGAAATTATTACTCATTGCCATCATTATTAATTATTCGAAAAATAAAACGAGTGGGATAACTAAAATTGGAACAGTTATTACCCGTTGTTTATCATTTTCAGCGGTTTTCGACATTCTTCCCCCTCCAGCGATGCCTTCCTGTCATCCAGTTTTTTTTTAAATTCGACAGTAATACTCATTGATATCCTTATTAACTATTCGAAAAATAAAACGAGTGGGCTAACTAAAATTGGAACAGTTATTAACCGTTGTTTATCATTTTCAGCGGTTTTCGACATTCTTCCCCCTCCTGCGATGCCTTCCTGTCATCCGATTTTTTTTTAAATTCGACAGTAATACTCATTGATATCCTTATTAACAATTCGAAAAATAAAACGAGTGGGCTAACTAAAATTGGGACAGTTATTAACCGTTGTTTATAATTTTCAGCGGTTTTCGACATTCTTCCCCCTCCAGCGATGCCTTCCTGTCATCCGAATTTTTTTAAATTCGACAGTAATACTCATTGATATCCTTATTAACTATTCGAAAAATAAAACGAGTGGGCTAACTAAAATTGGAACAGTTATTAACCGTTGTTTATAATTTTCAGCGGTTTTCGACATTTTTCCCCCTCCAACGGTGCCTTCCTGTCATCCGATTTTTTTTAAATTCGACAGTAATACTCATTGATATCCTTATTAACTATTCGAAAAATAAAACGAGTGGGTTAACTAAAATTGGAACAGTTATTAACCGTTGTTTATCATTTTCAGCGGTTTTCGACATTCTTCCCCCTCCAGCGATTCCTTCCTGTCATCCGATTTTTTTTAAATTCGAGATTATTACTCATTGCCATCATTATTAACTATTCGAAAAATAAAACGAGTGGGCTAACTAAAATTGGAACAGTTATTAACCGTTGTTCATCATTTTCAGCGGTTTTCGACATTCTTCCCCCTCCAGCGATGCCTTCCTGTCATCCGATTTTTTTTAAATTCGAGATTATTACTCATTGCCATCATTATTAACTATTCGAAAAATAAAACGAGTGGGCTAACTAAAATTGGAACAGTTATTAACCGTTGTTTATAATTTTCAGCGGTTTTCGACATTTTCCCCCCTCCAACGGTGCCTTCCTGTCATCCGATTTTTTTCAAATTCGAGATTATTACTCATTGCCATCATTATTAACTATTCGAAAAATAAAACGAGTGGGCTAACTAAAATTGGAACATTTATTAACCGTTGTTTATAATTTTCAGCGGTTTTCGACATTTTTCCCCCTCCATCGGTGCCTTCCTGTCATCCGATTTTTTTAAAATTCGACAGTAATACTCATTGATATTCTTATTAACTATTCGAAAAATAAAACGAGTGGGTTAACTAAAATTGGAACAGTTATTAACCGTTGTTTATCATTTTCAGCGGTTTTCGACATTCTTCCCCCTCCAGCGATTCCTTCCTGTCATCCGATTTTTTTTAAATTCGAGATTATTACTCATTGCCATCATTATCAACTATTCGAAAAATAAAACGAGTGGGCTAACTAAAATTGGAACAGTTATTAACCGTTGTTTATCATCTTCAGCGGTTTTCGACATTCTTCCCCCTCCAGCGATGCCTTCCTGTCATCCGATTTTTTTTAAATTCGAGATTATTACTCATTGCCATCATTATTAACTATTCGAAAAATAAAACGAGTGGGCTAACTAAAATTGGAACAGTTATTAACCGTTGTTTATAATTTTCAGCGGTTTTCGACATTTTCCCCCCTCCAACGGTGCCTTCCTGTCATCCGATTTTTTTTAAATTCGACAGTAATACTCATTGATATCCTTATTAACTATTCGAAAAATAAAACGAGTGGGCTAACTAAAATTGGAACAGTTATTAACCGTTGTTTATAATTTTCAGCGGTTTTCGACATTTTTCCCCCTCCAACGGTGCCTTCCTGTCATCCGATTTTTTTTAAATTCGAGATTATTACTCATTGCCATCATTATTAACTATTCGAAAAATAAAACGAGTGGGCTAACTAAAATTGGAACAGTTATTAACCGTTGTTTATCATTTTCAGCGGTTTTCGACATTTTTCCCCCTCTAACGGTGCCTTCCTGTCATCCGATTTTTTTCAAATTCGACAGTATTACTCATTGCCATCATTATTAACTATTCGAAAAATAAAACGAGTGGGCTAACTAAAATTGGAACAGTTATTAACCGTTGTTTATCATTTTCAGCGGTTTTCGACATTCTTCCCCCTCCAGCGATGCCTTCCTGTCATCCGATTTTTTTTAAATTCGACAGTAATACTCATTGATATCCTTATTAACTATTCGAAAAATAAAACGAGTGGGCTAACTAAAATTGGAACAGTTATTAACCGTTGTTTATCATTTTCAGCGGTTTTCGACATTCTTCCCCCTCCAGCGATGCCTTCCTGTCATCCGATTTTTTTTAAATTCGACAATATTACTCATTGCCATCATTATTAACTATTCGAAAAATAAAACGAGTGGGCTAACTAAAATTGGAACAGTTATTAACCGTTGTTTATCATTTTCAGCGGGTTACGACATTCTTCCCCCTCCAGCGATGTCTTCCTGTCATCCGATTTTTTTTAACTTCGACAGTAATACTCATTAATATCCTTGTTAACTACTCGAAAATTAAAACGAGTGGGCTAACTAAAATTGGAACAGTTATTAACCGTTGTTAATCATTTTCAGCGGTTTTCGACATTTATCCCCCTCCAACGGTGCCTTCCTGTCATCCGATTTTTTTTTAATTCGACAATATCACTCACTGCTAACATTATTAACTATTCGAAAATTGAAACGAGTGGGCTAACTAAAATTGGAACAGTTATTAACCGTTGTTTATCATTTTCAGCGGTTTTCGACATTCTTCCCCCTCCAGCGATGTCTTCCTGTCATCCGATTTTTTTTAACTTCGACAGTAATACTCATTGATATCCTTGTTAACTATTCGAAAAATAAAACGAGTGGACTAACTAAAATTGGAACAGTTATTAACCGTTGTTTATCATTTTCAGCGGTTTTCGACATTCTTCCCCCTCCAGCGATGCCTTCCTGTCATCCGATTTTTTTCAAATTCGACAATATTACTCATTGCCATCATTATTAACTATTCGAAAAATAAAACGAGTGGGCTAACTAAAATTGGAACAGTTATTAACCGTTGTTTATCATTTTCAGCGGTTTTCGACATTTTTCCCCCTCCAGCGATGCCTTCCTGTCATCCGATTTTTTTTAAATTCGACAGTAATACTCATTGATATCCTTATTAACTATTCGAAAAATAAAACGAGTGGGCTAACTAAAATTGGAACAGTTATTAACCGTTGTTTATCATTTTCAGCGGTTTTCGACATTCTTCCCCCTCCAGCGATGCCTTCCTGTCATCCGATTTTATTAAATTCGACAGCAATACTCATTGCCATTATTGTTAACTATTCGAAAAATAAAACGAGTGGGCTAATTAAAATTGGAGCAGTTATTAACCGTTGTTTATCATTTTCAGCGGTTTTCGACATTCTTCCCCCTCCAACGGTGCCTTCCTTTCATCCGATTTTTTTTAAATTCGACAATATTACTCATTGCCATCATTATTAACTATTCGAAAAATAAAACGAGTGGGCTAACTAAAATTGGAACAGTTATTAAGGGTTGTTTGTCATTTTCAGCGGTTTTCGACATTCTTCCCCCTCCAGCGATGCCTTCCTGTCATTCGATTTCTATTAAAATCGACCATATTACTTATTGCCATCATTATTAACTATTCGAAAAATAAAACGAGGGGGCTAACTAAAATTGAAACAGTTATTAACCGTTGTTTATCATTTTCAGCGGTTTTCGACATTTTTCTCCCTCCAACGGTGCCTTCCTGTCATCCGATTTTTTTAAATTCGACAGTAATACTCATTGATATCCTTGTTAACTATTCGAAAAATAAAACGAGTGGGCTAACTAAAATTGGAACAGTTATTAAGGGTTGTTTGTCATTTTCAGCGGTTTTAGACATTTTTCCCCTCCAGCGATGTCTTCCTGTCATCCGATTTTTTTCAAATTCGATAATATTACTCATTGCCATCATTATTAACTATTCGAAAAATAAAACGAGTGGGCTAACTAAAATTGGAACAGTTATTAAGGGTTGTTTGTCATTTTCAGCGGTTTTCGACATTCTTCCCCCTCCAGCGATGCCTTCCTGTCATCCGATTTTTTTTAAATTCGACAGTAATACTCATTGCCATCATTATTATCTATTCGAAAAATAAAACGAGTGGGCTAACTAAAATTGGAACAGTTATTAACCGTTGTTTATCATTTTCAGCGGTTTTCGACATTCTTCCCCCTCCAGCGATGCCTTCCTGTCATCCGATTTTTTTCAAATTCGATAATATTACTCATTGCCATCATTATTAACTATTCGAAAAATAAAACGAGTGGGCTAACTAAAATTGGAACAGTTATTAAGGGTTGTTTGTCATTTTCAGCGGTTTTCGACATTTTTCCCCCTCCAGCGATGCCTTCCTGTCATTCGATTTTTTTTTAAATTCGACAGTAATACTCATTGATATCCTTGTTAACTATTCGAAAAATAAAACGAGTGGGCTAACTAAAATTGGAAAAGTTATTACCCGTTGTTCATCATTTTCAGCGGTTTTCGACATTCTTCCCCCTCCAACGGTGCCTTCCTGTCATCCGATTTATTTTTAAATGCGACAGTAATACTTATTGCCATCATTATTATCTATTCGAAAAATAAAAGGAGTGGGCTAACTAAAATTGGAAGAGTTATTAACCGTTGTTTATCATTTTCAGCGGTTTTCGACATTTTTCCACCTCCAACGGTGCCTTCCTGTCATCCGATTTTTTTAAATTCGACAGTAATACTCATTGATATCCTTGTTAACTAACCGAAAAATAAAACGAGTGGGCTAACTAAAATTGGAACAGTTATTGACCGTTGTTTATCATTTTCAGCGGTTTTCGACATTTTTCCACCTCCAACGGTGCCTTCCTGTCATCCGATTTTTTTAAATTCGACAGTAATACTCATTGATATCCTTGTTAACTAACCGAAAAATAAAACGAGTGGGATAACTAAAATTGGAACAGTTATTAAGCGTTGTTTGTCATTTTCGGCGGTTTTCGACATTTTTCCCCCTCCAACGGTGCCTTCCTGTCATCCGATTTATTTTTAAATTCGACAGTAATACTTATTGCCATCATTATTATCTATTCGAAAAATAAAAGGAGTGGGCTAACTAAAATTGGAAGAGTTATTGAGGGTTGTTTATAATTTTCAGCGGTTTTCGACATTCTTCCCCCTCCAGCGATGCCTTCCTGTCATCCGATTTTTTTTAAATTCGACCGTAATACTCATTGCCATCATTATTATCTATTCGAAAAATAAAACGAGTGGGCTAACTAAAATTGGAACAGTTATTAACCGTTGTTTGTCATTTTCAGCGGTTTTCGACATTCTTCCCCCTCCAGCGGTGCCTTCCTGTAATCCGATTTTTTTCAAATTCGATAATATTACTCATTGCCATCATTATTAACTATTCGAAAAATAAAACGAGTGGGATAACTAAAATTGGAACAGTTATTAAGGGTTGTTTGTCATTTTCGGCGGTTTTCGACATTTTTCCCCCTCCAACGGTGCCTTCCTGTCATCCGATTTATTTTTAAATTCGACAGTAATACTTATTGCCATCATTATTATCTATTCGAAAAATAAAAGGAGTGGGCTAACTAAAATTGGAAGAGTTATTAACCGTTGTTTATCATTTTCAGCGGGTTACGACATTCTTCCCCCTCCAGCGATGTCTTCCTGTCATCCGATTTTTTTCAAATTCGATAATATTACTCATTGCCATCATTATTAACTATTCGAAAAATAAAACGAGTGGGCTAACTAAAATTGGAACAGTTATTAACCGTTGTTTATCATTTTCAGCGGGGTACGCCAATATTTACCCTCTATCGCTGCCTTCCGCTCATTCGATTTTTTTTAAATTCTACAGTAATACTCATTGCCATCATTATTATCTATTCGAAAAATAAAAGGAGTGAGCTAACTAAAATTGGAACAGTTATTAACCGTTGTTTATCATTTTCAGCGGTTTTCGACATTCTTCCCCCTCCAACGGTGCCTTCCTGTCATCCGATTTTATTTAAATTCGACAGTAATACTCATTGATATCCTTGTTAACTATTCGAAAAATAAAACGAGTGGGCTAACTAAAATTGGAACAGTTATTAAGGGTTGTTTGTCATTTTCAGCGGTTTTCGACATTTTTCCCCCTCCAACGGTGCCTTTCTGTCATCCGATTTTTTTAAATTCGACAGTAATACTCATTGATATCCTTGTTAACTAACCGAAAAATAAAACGAGTGGGCTAACTAAAATTGGAACAGTTATTGACCGTTGTTTATAATTTTCAGCAGTTTTTGACATTTTTCCCCCTCCAGCGATGCCTTCCTGTCATCGGATTTTTTTTAAATTCGACAATATTACTCATTGCCATCATTATTAACTATTCGAAAAATAAAACGAGTGGGCTAACTAAAATTGGAACAGTTATTAAGGGTTGTTTGTCATTTTCAGCGGTTTTCGACATTTTTCCCCCTCCAACGGTGCCTTCCTGTCATCCGATTTTTTTAAATTCGACAGTAATACTCATTGATATCCTTGTTAACTATTCGAAAAATAAAACGAGTGGGCTAACTAAAATTGGAACAGTTATTAAGGGTTGTTTGTCATTTTCAGCGGTTTTCGACATTTTTCCCCCTCCAACGGTGCCTTCCTGTCATCCGATTTTTTTAAATTCGACAGTAATACTCATTGATATCCTTGTTAACTAACCGAAGAATAAAACGAGTGGGGTCACTAAAATTGGAACAGTTATTGACCGTTGTTTATAATTTTCAGCAGTTTTCGATATTTTTCCCCCTCCAGCGATGCCTTCCTGTCATCGGATTTTTTTTAAATTCGACAATATTACTCACTGCCATCATTATTAACTAGTCGAAAAATAAAACGAGTGGGCTAACTAAAATTGGAACAGTTATTAACCGTTGTTTATTATTTTCAGCGGTTTTCGACATTTTTCCCCCTACAACGGTGCCTTCCTGTCATCCGATTTTTTTTAAATTCGACAATATCACTCACTGCCATCATTATTAACTATTCGAAAAATAAATCGAGTGGGCTAACTAAAATTGGAACAGTTATTGACCGTTGTTTATCATTTTCAGCGGTTTTCGACATTCTTCCCCCTCCAACGGTGCCTTCCTGTCATCCGATTTTATTTAAATTCGACAGTAATACTCATTGATATCCTTTTTAACTATTCGAAAAATAAAACGAGTGGGCTAACTAAAATTGGAACAGTTATTAAGGGTTGTTTATCATTTTCAGCGGTTTTCGACATTCTTCCCCCTCCAACGGTGCCTTCCTGTCATCCGATTTTTTTAAATTCGACAGTAATACTCATTGATATCCTTGTTAACTAACCGAAGAACAAAACGAGTGGGCTAACTAAAATTGGAACAGTTATTGACCGTTGTTTATAATTTTCAGCAGTTTTCGACATTCTTCCCTCTCCAGCGATGCTTTCCTGTCATCCGATTTTTTTTTAATTCGACAGTAACACTCATTGCCATCATTATTATCTATTCGAAAAATAAAACGAGTGGGCTAACAAAAATTGGAACAGTTATTAACCGTTGTTTATCATTTTCAGCGGTTTTCGACATTTTTCCCCCTCCAACGGTGCCTTCCTGTCATCCGATTTTTTTTAAATTCGACAATATCACTCACTGCCATCATTATTAACTATTCGAAAAATAAATCGAGTGGGCTAACTAAAATTGGAACAGTTATTAACCGTTGTTTATCATTTTCAGCGGTTTTCGACATTTTTCCCCCTCCAACGGTGCCTTCCTGTCATCCGATTTTTTTAAATTCGACAGTAATACTCATTGATATCCTTGTTAACTAACCGAAAAATAAAACGAGTGGGCTAACTAAAATTGGAACAGTTATTGACCGTTGTTTATAATTTTCAGCAGTTTTCGACATTCTTCCCTCTCCAGCGATGCCTTCCTGTCATCGGATTTTTTTTTAAATTCGACAATATTACTCATTGCCATCATTATTAACTATTCGAAAAATAAAACGAGTGGGCTAACTAAAATTGGAACAGTTATTAAGGGTTGTTTGTCATTTTCAGCGGTTTTCGACATTTTTCCCCCTCCAACGGTGCCTTCCTGTCATCCGATTTTTTTAAATTCGACAGTAATACTCATTGATATCCTTGTTAACTATTCGAAAAATAAAACGAGTGGGCTAACTAAAATTGGAACAGTTATTAAGGGTTGTTTGTCATTTTCAGCGGTTTTCGACATTTTTCCCCCTCCAACGGTGCCTTCCTGTCATCCGATTTTTTTAAATTCGACAGTAATACTCATTGATATCCTTGTTAACTAACCGAAAAATAAAACGAGTGGGCTAACTAAAATTGGAACAGTTATTAAGGGTTGTTTGTCATTTTCAGCGGTTTTCGACATTTTTCCCCCTCCAGCGATGCCTTCCTGTCATCGGATTTTTTTCAAATTCGACAATATTACTCATTGCCATCATTATTAACTAGTCGAAAAATAAAACGAGTGGGCTAACTAAAATTGGAACAGTTATTAAGGGTTGTTTGTTATTTTCCGCGGTTTTCGACATTTTTCCCCCTCCAACGGTGCCTTCCTGTCATTCGATTTCTTTTAAAATCGTCAATATTGCTCATTGCCATCATTATTAACTATTCGAAAAATAAAACGAGTGGGCTAACTAAAATTGGAACAGTTATTAACCGTTGTTTATCATTTTCAGCGGTTTTCGACATTCTTCCCCCTCCAACGGTGCCTTCCTGTCATCCGATTTTTTTAAATTCGACAGTAATACTCATTGATATCCTTGTTAACTAACCGAAAAATAAAACGAGTGGGCTAACTAAAATTGGAACAGTTATTAACCGTTGTTTATCATTTTCAGCGGTTTTCGACATTTATCCCCCTCCAACGGTGCCTTCCTTTCATCCGATTTTTTTAAATTCGACAGTAATACTCATTGATATCCTTGTTAACTAACCGAAAAATAAAACGAGTTGGCTAACTAAAATTGGAACAGTTATTGACCGTTGTTTATCATTTTCAGCGGTTTTCGACATTCTTCCCCCTCCAGCGATGCCTTCCTGTCATTCGATTTCTTTTAAAATCGTCAATATTGCTCATTGCCATCATTATTAACTATTCGAAAAATAAAACGAGTGGGCTAACTAAAATTGGAACAGTTATTAACCGTTGTTTATCATTTTCAGCGGTTTTCGACATTCTTCCCCCTTCAGCGATGCCTTCCTGTCATCCGATTTTTTTAAAATTCGACAATATTGCTCATTGCCATCATTATTAACTATTCAAAAAATAAAACGAGTGGGCTAACTAAAATTGGAACAGTTATTAACCGTTGTTTATCATTTTCAGCGGTTTTCGACATTTTTCCCCCTCCAACGGTGCCTTCCTGTCATCCGATTTTTTTTAAATTCGACAATATTACTCATTGCCATCATTATTAACTATTCGAAAAATAAAACGAGTGGGCTAACTAAAATTGGAACAGTTATTAAGGGTTGTTTGTCATTTTCAGCGGTTTTCGACATTTTTCCCCCTCCAACGGTGCCTTCCTGTCATCCGATTTTTTTTTAAATTCGACAGTAATACTCATTGATATCATTATTAACTATTCGAAAAATAAAACGAGTGGGCTAACTAAAATTGGAACAGTTATTAAGGGTTGTTTTTCATTTTCGGCGGTTTTCGACATTTTTCCCCCTCCAACGGTGTCTTCCTGTCATCCGATTTATTTTTAAATTCGACAGTAATAATCATTGATATCCTTGTTAACTATTCGAAAAATAAAACGAGTGGGCTAACTAAAATTGGAACAGTTATTAACCGTTGTTAATCATTTTCAGCGGTTTTCGACATTTTTCCCCCTCCAACGGTGCCTTCCTGTCATCCGATTTTTTTAAATTCGACAGTAATACTCATTGATATCCTTGTTAACTAACCGAAAAATAAAACGAGTGGGCTAACTAAAATTGGAACAGTTATTGACCGTTGTTTATCATTTTCAGCGGTTTTCGACATTTTTCCCCCTCCAGCGATGCCTTCCTGTCATCCGATTTTTGTTAAATTCGACAATATTACTCACTGCCATCATTATTAACTATTCCAAAAATAAAACGATTGGGCTAACTAAAATTGGAACAGTTATTAACCGTTGTTTATCATTTTCAGCGGGTTACGACATTCTTCCCCCTCCCACGGTGCCTTCCTTTCATCCGATTTTTTTAAAATTCGACAATATTGCTCATTGCCATCATTATTAACTATTCAAAAAATAAAACGAGTGGGCTAACTACAATTGGAACAGTTATTAACCGTTGTTTATCATTTTCAGCGGTTTTCGACATTTATCCCCCTCCAACGGTGCCTTCCTTTCATCCGATTTTTTTAAATTCGACAGTAATACTCATTGATATCCTTGTTAACTAACCGAAAAATAAAACGAGTTGGCTAACTAAAATTGGAACAGTTATTGACCGTTGTTTATCATTTTCAGCGGTTTTCGACATTCTTCCCCCTCCAGCGATGCCTTCCTGTCATTCGATTTCTTTTAAAATCGTCAATATTGCTCATTGCCATCATTATTAACTATTCGAAAAATAAAACGAGTGGGCTAACTAAAATTGGAACAGTTATTAACCGTTGTTTATCATTTTCAGCGGTTTTCGACATTCTTCCCCCTTCAGCGATGCCTTCCTGTCATCCGATTTTTTTTTAAATTCGACAGTAATACTCATTGATATCGTTGTTAACTATTCGAAAAATAAAACGAGTGGGCTAACTAAAATTGGAACAGTTATTAAGGGTTGTTTGTCATTTTCAGCGGGTTACGACATTCTTCCCCCTCCAGCGATGTCTTCCTGTAATCCGATTTTTTTCAAATTCGATAATATTACTCACTGCCATCATTATTAACTATTCCAAAAATAAAACGAGTGGGCTAACTAAAACTGGAACAGTTATTAAGGGTTGTTTGTCATTTTCAGCGGTTTTCGACATTTTTCCCCCTCCAGCGATGCCTTCCTGTCATCCGATTTTTTTTTAAATTCGACAGTAATACTCATTGCCATCATTATTAACTATTCGAAAAATAAAACGAGTGGGCTAACTAAAATTGGAACAGTTATTAACCGTTGTTCATCATTTTCAGCGGTTTTCGACATTCTTCCCCCTCCAGCGATGCCTTCCTGTCATCCGATTTTTTTTAAATTCGACAATATCACTCACTGCCATCATTATTAACTATTCGAAAAATAAAACGAGTGGGCTAACTAAAATTGGAACAGTTATTAACCGTTGTTTATCATTTTCAGCGGTTTTCGACATTTTTCCCCCTCCAACGGTGCCTTCCTGTCATCCGATTTTTTTAAATTCGACAGTAATACTCATTGATATCCTTGTTAACTAACCGAAAAATAAAACGAGTTGGCTAACTAAAATTGGAACAGTTATTGACCGTTGTTTATCATTTTCAGCGGTTTTCGACATTCTTCCCCCTCCAGCGATGCCTTCCTGTCATCCGATTTTTTTAAAATTCGACAATATTGCTCATTGCCATCATTATTAACTATTCAAAAAATAAAACGAGTGGGCTAACTAAAATTGGAACAGTTATTAAGGGTTGTTTGTCATTTTCAGCGGTTTTCGACATTTTTCCCCCTCCAACGGTGCCTTCCTTTCATCCGATTTTTTTAAATTCGACAGTAATACTCATTGATATCCTTGTTAACTATTCGAAAAATAAAACGAGTGGGCTAACTAAAATTGGAACAGTTATTAACCGTTGTTTATCATTTTCAGCGGGTTACGACATTCTTCCCCCTCCAGCGGTGCCTTCCTTTCATCTGATTTTTTTCAAATTCGATAATATTACTCATTGCCATCATTATTAACTATTCGAAAAATAAAACGAGTGGGCTAACTAAAATTGGAACAGTTATTAAGGGTTGTTTGTCATTTTCAGCGGTTTTCGACATTTTTCCCCCTCCAGCGATGCCTTCCTGTCATCCGATTTTGTTTAAATTCTACAGTAATACTCATTGATATCCTTATTAATTATTCGAAAAATAAAACGAGTAAGCTAACTAAAATTGGAATAGTTATTAAGGGTTGTTTGTTATTTTCCGCGGTTTTCGACATTTTTCCCCCTCCAACGGTGCCTTCCTGTCATCCGATTTTTTTAAATTCGACAGTAATACTCATTGATATCCTTGTTAACTAACCGAAAAATAAAACGAGTTGGCTAACTAAAATTGGAACAGTTATTAACCGTTGTTTATCATTTTCAGCGGTTTACGACATTCATCCCCCTCCAGCGATACCTTCCTGTCATCCGATATTTTTTAAATTCGACAACATTACTCATTGCCATCATTATTAACTATTCGAAAATTAAAACGAATGGGCTAACTAAAATTGGACCAGTTATTAACCGTTGTTTATCATATTCAGCGGTTTTCGACATTCTTCCCCCTCCAACTGTGCCTTTCTCTCATCCGATTTTTTTTAAATTCGACAGTAATACTTACTGCCATCACTATTAACTATTGGAATAATAAAAGGAGTGGGCTAACTAAAATTGGAACAGTTATTGAACGTTGTTTGTAATTTTCATCGTTTTTCGACATTCTTCCCCCTCCAGCGATGCCTTCCTGTCATCCGATTTTTTTTTAAATTCGACAGTAATACTCATTGCCATCATTATTATCTATTCGAAAAATAAAACGAGTGGGCTAACTAAAATTGGAACAGTTATTAACCGTTGTTTATCATTTTCAGCGGTTTTCGACATTTTTCCCCCTCCAACGGTGCCTTCCTGTCATCCGATTTTTTTAAATTCGACAGTAATACTCATTGATATCCTTGTTAACTATTCGAAAAATAAAACGAGTGGGCTAACTAAAATTGGAACAGTTATTGACCGTTGTTTATAATTTTCAGCAGTTTTCGACATTCTTCCCTCTCCAGCGATGCTTTCCTGTCATCCGATTTTTTTTTAATTCGACAGTAACACTCATTGCCATCATTATTATCTATTCGAAAAATAAAACGAGTGGGCTAACAAAAATTGGAACAGTTATTAACCGTTGTTTATCATTTTCAGCGGTTTTCGACATTTTTCCCCCTCCAACGGTGCCTTCCTGTCATCCGATTTTTTTTAAATTCGACAATATTACTCACTGCCATCATTATTAACTATTCGAAAAATAAAACGAGTGGGCTAACTAAAATTGGAACAGTTATTAAGGGTTGTTTGTTATTTTCCGCGGTTTTCGACATTTTTCCCCCTCCAACGGTGCCTTCCTGTCATCCGATTTTTTTAAATTCGACAGTAATACTCATTGATATCCTTGTTAACTAACCGAAAAATAAAACGAGTGGGCTAACTAAAATTGGAACAGTTATTGACCGTTGTTTATAATTTTCAGCGGTTTTCGACATTCTTCCCTCTCCAGCGATGCCTTCCTGTCATCGGATTTTTTTTAAATTCGACAATATTACTCATTGCCATCATTATTAACTATTCGAAAAATAAAACGAGTGGGCTAACTAAAATTGGAACAGTTATTAAGGGTTGTTTGTCATTTTCAGCGGTTTTCGACATTTTTCCCCCTCCAACGGTGCCTTCCTGTCATCCGATTTTTTTAAATTCGACAGTAATACTCATTGATATCCTTGTTAACTATTCGAAAAATAAAACGAGTGGGCTAACTAAAATTGGAACAGTTATTAAGGGTTGTTTGTCATTTTCAGCGGTTTTCGACATTTTTCCCCCTCCAACGGTGCCTTCCTGTCATCCGATTTTTTTAAATTCGACAGTAATACTCATTGATATCCTTGTTAACTAACCGAAAAATAAAACGAGTGGGCTAACTAAAATTGGAACAGTTATTAACCGTTGTTTATCATTTTCAGCGGTTTTCGACATTTTTCCCCCTCCAGCGATGCCTTCCTGTCATCCTATTTTTGTTAAATTCGACAATATTACTCATTGCCATCATTATTAACTATTCGAAAAATAAAACGAGTGGGCTAACTAAAATTGGAACAGTTATTAACCGTTGTTTATCATTTTCAGCGGTTTTCGACATTTATCCCCCTCCAACGGTGCCTTCCTTTCATCCGATTTTTTTTAAATTCGACAATATTACTCATTGCCATCATTATTAACTATTCGAAAAATAAAACGAGTGGGCTAACTAAAATTGGAACAGTTATTGACCGTTGTTTATCATTTTCAGCGGTTTTCGACATTCTTCCCCCTCCAACGGTGCCTTCCTGTCATCCGATTTTATTTAAATTCGACAGTAATACTCATTGATATCCTTGTTAACTATTCGAAAAATAAAACGAGTGGGCTAACTAAAATTGGAACAGTTATTAAGGGTTGTTTGTTATTTTCCGCGGTTTTCGACATTTATCCCCCTCCAACGGTGCCTTCCTTTCATCCGATTTTTTTAAATTCGACAGTAATACTCATTGATATCCTTGTTAACTAACCGAAAAATAAAACGAGTTGGCTAACTAAAATTGGAACAGTTATTGACCGTTGTTTATCATTTTCAGCGGTTTTCGACATTCTTCCCCCTCCAGCGATGCCTTCCTGTCATCCGATTTTTTTTTAAATTCGACAGTAATACTCATTGATATCGTTGTTAACTATTCGAAAAATAAAACGAGTGAGCTAACTAAAATTGGAACAGTTATTAACCGTTGTTTATCATTTTCAGCGGTTTTCGAGATTTTTCCCCCTCCAACGGTGCCTTCCTATCATTTGATTGTTTTTAAATTTCGACAATATTATTCATTGCCATCACTATTAACTATTCGAAAAATAAAACGAGAGGGCTAATTAAAATTGGAACAGTTATTGACCGTTGAATGTCATTTTCAGCGGTTTTCGACATTTTTCCCCCTCCAACGGTGCATTCCTGTCATCCGATTTTTATTAAATTCGACAATATTACTCATTGCCATCATTATTAACAATTGGAAAAATAAAACGAGTGGGCTAACTAAAATTGGAACAGTTATTAACCGTTGTTTGTCATTTTCAGCGGTTTTCGACATTTATCCCCCTCCAACGGTGCCTTTCTGTCATCCGATTTTTTTAAATTCGACAGTAATACTCATTGATATCCTTGTTAACTAACCGAAAAATAAAACGAGTGGGCTAACTAAAATTGGAACAGTTATTGACCGTTGTTTGTCGTTTTCAGCGGTTTTCGACATTTTTCCCCCTCCAACGGTGCCTTCCTGTCATCCGATTTTTTTAAATTCGACAGTAATACTCATTGATATCCTTGTTAACTATTCGAAAAATAAAACGAGTGGGCTAACTAAAATTGGAACAGTTATTAAGGGTTGTTTGTCATTTTCAGCGGTTTTCGACATTTTTCCCCCTCCAACGGTGCCTTCCTGTCATCCGATTTTTTTAAATTCGACAGTAATACTCATTGATATCCTTGTTAACTAACCGAAAAATAAAACGAGTGGGCTAACTAAAATTGGAACAGTTATTGACCGTTGTTTATAATTTTCAGCAGTTTTCGTTATTTTTCCCCCTCCAGCGATGCCTTCCTGTCATCGGATTTTTTTTAAATTCGACAATATTACTCACTGCCATCATTATTAACTAGTCGAAAAATAAAACGAGTGGGCTAACTAAAATTGGAACAGTTATTAACCGTTGTTTATTATTTTCAGCGGTTTTCGACATTTTTCCCCCTACAACGGTGCCTTCCTGTCATCCGATTTTTTTTAAATTCGACATTATCACTCACTGCCATCATTATTAACTATTCGAAAAATAAATCGAGTGGGCTAACTAAAATTGGAACAGTTATTGACCGTTGTTTATCATTTTCAGCGGTTTTCGACATTCTTCCCCCTCCAACGGTGCCTTCCTGTCATCCGATTTTATTTAAATTCGACAGTAATACTCATTGATATCCTTGTTAACTAACCGAAAAATAAAACGAGTTGGCTAACTAAAATTGGAACAGTTATTGACCGTTGTTTATCATTTTCAGCGGTTTTCGACATTCTTCCCCCTCCAGCGATGTCTTCCTGTCATCCGATTTTTTTCAAATTCGATAATATTACTCATTGCCATCATTATTAACTATTCGAAAAATAAAACGAGTGGGCTAACTAAAATTGGAACAGTTATTAACCGTTGTTTGTCATTTTCAGCGGTTTTCGACATTCTTCCCCCTCCAGCGATGCCTTCCTGTCATCCGATTTTTTTTTAAATTCGACAGTAATACTCATTGCCATCATTATTATCTATTCGAAAAATAAAACGAGTGGGCTAACTAAAATTGGAACAGTTATTAACCGTTGTTTATCATTTTCAGCGGGTTACGACATTCTTCCCCCTCCAGCGATGCCTTCCTGTCATCGGATTTTTTTTAAATTCGACAATATTGCTCATTGCCATCATTATTAACTAGTCGAAAAATAAAACGAGTGGGCTAACTAAAATTGGAACAGTTATTAAGGGTTGTTTGTCATTTTCAGCGGTTTTTGACATTTTTCCCCCTCCAGCGATGCCTTCCTGTCATTGGATTTTTTTTAAATTCTACAGTAATACTCATTGCCATCATTATTATCTATTCGAAAAATAAAAGGAGTGAGCTAACTAAAATTGGAACAGTTATTAACCGTTGTTTATCATTTTCAGCTGGTTACGACATTCTTCCCCCTCCAACGGTGCCTTCCTTTCATCCGATTTTTTTTAAATTCGACAATATTACTCATTGCCATCATTATTAACTATTCGAAAAATAAAACGAGTGGGCTAACTAAAATTGGAACAGTTATTAAGGGTTGTTTGTCATTTTCAGCGGTTTTCGACATTTTTCCCCCCTCCAACGGTGCCTTCCTGTCATCCGATTTTTTTAAATTCGACAGTAATACTCATTGATATCCTTGTTAACTAACCGAAAAATAAAACGAGTGGGCTAACTAAAATTGGAACAGTTATTGACCGTTGTTTATCATTTTCAGCGGTTTTCGACATTCTTCCCCCTCCAACGGTGCCTTCCTGTCATCCGATTTTATTTAAATTCGACAGTAATACTCATTGATATCCTTGTTAACTATTCGAAAAATAAAACGAGTGGGCTAACTAAAATTGGAACAGTTATTAAGGGTTGTTTGTCATTTTCAGCGGTTTTCGACATTTTTCCCCCTCCAACGGTGCCTTTCTGTCATCCGATTTTTTTAAATTCGACAGTAATACTCATTGATATCCTTGTTAACTAACCGAAAAATAAAACGAGTGGGCTAACTAAAATTGGAACAGTTATTGACCGTTGTTTATAATTTTCAGCAGTTTTCGTTATTTTTCCCCCTCCAGCGATGCCTTCCTGTCATCGGATTTTTTTTAAATTCGACAATATTACTCATTGCCATCATTATTAACTATTCGAAAAATAAAACGAGTGGGCTAACTAAAATTGGAACAGTTATTAAGGGTTGTTTGTCATTTTCAGCGGTTTTCGACATTTTTCCCCCTCCAACGGTGCCTTCCTGTCATCCGATTTTTTTAAATTCGACAGTAATACTCATTGATATCCTTGTTAACTATTCGAAAAATAAAACGAGTGGGCTAACTAAAATTGGAACAGTTATTAAGGGTTGTTTGTCATTTTCAGCGGTTTTCGACATTTTTCCCCCTCCAACGGTGCCTTCCTGTCATCCGATTTTTTTAAATTCGACAGTAATACTCATTGATATCCTTGTTAACTAACCGAAGAATAAAACGAGTGGGGTCACTAAAATTGGAACAGTTATTGACCGTTGTTTATAATTTTCAGCAGTTTTCGATATTTTTCCCCCTCCAGCGATGCCTTCCTGTCATCGGATTTTTTTTAAATTCGACAATATTACTCACTGCCATCATTATTAACTAGTCGAAAAATAAAACGAGTGGGCTAACTAAAATTGGAACAGTTATTAACCGTTGTTTATTATTTTCAGCGGTTTTCGACATTTTTCCCCCTACAACGGTGCCTTCCTGTCATCCGATTTTTTTTAAATTCGACAATATCACTCACTGCCATCATTATTAACTATTCGAAAAATAAATCGAGTGGGCTAACTAAAATTGGAACAGTTATTGACCGTTGTTTATCATTTTCAGCGGTTTTCGACATTCTTCCCCCTCCAACGGTGCCTTCCTGTCATCCGATTTTATTTAAATTCGACAGTAATACTCATTGATATCCTTTTTAACTATTCGAAAAATAAAACGAGTGGGCTAACTAAAATTGGAACAGTTATTAAGGGTTGTTTGTCATTTTCAGCGGTTTTCGACATTTTTCCCCCTCCAACGGTGCCTTCCGGTCATCCGATTTTTTTTAATTCGACAGTAATACTCATTGATATCCTTGTTAACTAACCGAAAAATAAAACGAGTGGGCTAACTAAAATTGGAACAGTTATTGACCGTTGTTTATAATTTTCAGCAGTTTTCGACATTCTTCCCTCTCCAGCGATGCTTTCCTGTCATCCGTCTTTTTTTTAATTCGACAGTAATACTCATTGCCATCATTATTATCTATTCGAAAAATAAAACGAGTGGGCTAACTAAAATTGGAACAGTTATTAACCGTTGTTTATCATTTTCAGCGGTTTTCGACATTTTTCCCCCTCCATCGATGCCTTCCTGTCATCGGATTTTTTTTAAATTCGACAATATTACTCATTGCCATCATTATTAACTATTCGAAAAATAAAACGAGTGGGCTAACTAAAATTGGAACAGTTATTAAGGGTTGTTTGTCATTTTCAGCGGTTTTCGACATTTTTCCCCCTCCAACGGTGCCTTTCTGTCATCCGATTTTTTTAAATTCGACAGTAATACTCATTGATATCCTTGTTAACTAACCGAAAAATAAAACGAGTGGGCTAACTAAAATTGGAACAGTTATTGACCGTTGTTTATAATTTTCAGCAGTTTTTGACATTTTTCCCCCTCCAGCGATGCCTTCCTGTCATCGGATTTTTTTTAAATTCGACAATATTACTCATTGCCATCATTATTAACTATTCGAAAAATAAAACGAGTGGGCTAACTAAAATTGGAACAGTTATTAAGGGTTGTTTGTCATTTTCAGCGGTTTTCGACATTTTTCCCCCTCCAACGGTGCCTTCCTGTCATCCGATTTTTTTAAATTCGACAGTAATACTCATTGATATCCTTGTTAACTATTCGAAAAATAAAACGAGTGGGCTAACTAAAATTGGAACAGTTATTAAGGGTTGTTTGTCATTTTCAGCGGTTTTCGACATTTTTCCCCCTCCAACGGTGCCTTCCTGTCATCCGATTTTTTTAAATTCGACAGTAATACTCATTGATATCCTTGTTAACTATTCGAAAAATAAAACGAGTGGGCTAACTAAAATTGGAACAGTTATTAAGGGTTGTTTGTCATTTTCAGCGGTTTTCGACATTTTTCCCCCTCCAGCGATGCCTTCCTGTCATCGGATTTTTTTCAAATTCGACAATATTACTCATTGCCATCATTATTAACTAGTCGAAAAATAAAACGAGTGGGCTAACTAAAATTGGAACAGTTATTAAGGGTTGTTTGTTATTTTCCGCGGTTTTCGACATTTTTCCCCCTCCAACGGTGCCTTCCTGTCATCCGATTTTTTTAAATTCGACAATATCACTCACTGCCATCATTATTAACTATTCGAAAAATAAAACGAGTGGGCTAACTAAAATTGGAACAGTTATTAACCGTTGTTTATCATTTTCAGCGGTTTTCGACATTTTTCCACCTCCAACGGTGCCTTCCTGTCATCCGATTTTTTTAAATTCGACAGTAATA
The DNA here is from genome assembly GCA_030407085.1 of Trichopria drosophilae. Lineage (NCBI taxonomy): Eukaryota > Metazoa > Arthropoda > Insecta > Hymenoptera > Diapriidae > Trichopria > Trichopria drosophilae. The sequence continues at coordinate 20,443 of JAQOWT010000140.1, read as the reverse complement.
CTCATTGATATCCTTGTTAACTAACCGAAAAATAAAACGAGTGGGCTAACTAAAATTGGAACAGTTACTAACCGTTGTTTGTCATTTTCAGCGGTTTTCGACATTCTTCCCCCTCCAGCGATGCCTTCCTCCCATCCAATTTTTTTTTAAATTCGACAGTAATACTCATTGCCATCATTATTAACTATTCGAAAAATAAAACGAGTGGGGTAACTAAAATTGGAACAGTTATTAACCGTTGTTTATCATTTTCAGCGGGTTACGACATTCTTCCCCCTCCAGCGATGTCTTCCTGTCATCCGATTTTTTTTTAAATTCGACAGTAATACTCATTGCCATCATTATTAACTAGTCGAAAAATAAAACGAGTGGGCTAACTAAAATTGGAACAGTTATTAACCGTTGTTAATCATTTTCAACGGTTTTCGACATTTTTCCCCCTCCAGCGATGCCTTCCTGTCATCCGTTTTTTTTTTTAAATTCGACAGTAATACTTATTGCCATCATTATTAACTATTGGAAAAATAAAACGAGTGGGCTAACTAAAATTGGAACAGTTATTAACCGTTGTTTGTCATTTTCAGCGGTTTTCGACATTTTTCCCCCTCCAGCGATGCCTTCCTGTCATCCGATTTTTTTAAAAATCGACAATATTACTCATTGCCATCATTATTAACTATTCGAAAAATAAAACGAGTGGGCTAACTAAAATTGGAACAGTTATTAACCGTTGTTTATCATTTTCAGCGGTTTTCGACATTCTTCACCCTCCAGCGATGCCTTCCTGTCATCCGATTTTTTTCAAATTCGACAATATTGCTCATTGCCATCATTATTAACTATTCAAAAAATAAAACGAGTGGGCTAACTACAATTGGAACAGTTATTAACCGTTGTTTATCATTTTCAGCGGTTTTCGACATTTATCCCCCTCCAACGGTGCCTTCCTTTCATCCGATTTTTTTAAATTCGACAGTAATACTCATTGATATCCTTGTTAACTATTCGAAAAATAAAACGAGTGGGCTAACTAAAATTGGAACAGTTATTAACCGTTGTTTATCATTTTCAGCGGTTTTCGACATTCTTCCCCCTTCAGCGATGCCTTCCTGTCATCCGATTTTTTTAAATTCGACAGTAATACTCATTGATATCCTTGTTAACTAACCGAAAAATAAAACGAGTTGGCTAACTAAAATTGGAACAGTTATTGACCGTTGTTTATCATTTTCAGCGGTTTTCGACATTCTTCCCCCTCCAGCGATGCCTTCCTGTCATTCGATTTCTTTTAAAATCGTCAATATTGCTCATTGCCATCATTATTAACTATTCGAAAAATAAAACGAGTGGGCTAACTTAAATTGGAACAGTTATTAACCGTTGTTTATCATTTTCAGCGGTTTTCGACATTTATCCCCCTCCAACGGTGCCTTCCTTTCATCCGATTTTTTTAAATTCGACAGTAATACTCATTGATATCCTTGTTAACTATTCGAAAAATAAAACGAGTGGGCTAATTAAAATTGGAGCAGTTATTAACCGTTGTTTTTCATTTTCAGCGGTTTTCGACATTTTTCCCCCTCCAACGGTGCCTTCCTGTCATCCGATTTTTTTAAAATTCGACAGCAATATTCATTGCCATCCATATTAACTATTCGAAACATAAAACGAGTGGGCGAACTAAAATTGGAACAGTTATTAACCGTTCGATGTTTGTGATTTTGAGAGGTTTTCGACATTCTTCCCCCTCCAGCGGTGCCTTCCTGTAATCCGATTTTTTTCAAATTCGATAATATTACTCATTGCCATCATTATTAACTATTCGAAAAATAAAACGAGTGGGCTAACTAAAATTGGAACAGTTACTAACCGTTGTTTGTCATTTTCAGCGGTTTTCGACATTCTTCCCCCTCCAGCGATGCCTTCCTCTCATCCAATTTTTTTTTAAATTCGACAGTAATACTCATTGCCATCATTATTAACTATTCGAAAAATAAAACGAGTGGGCTAACTAAAATTGGAACAGTTATTAACCGTTGTTCATCATTTTCAGCGGGTTTCCACATTCTTCCCCCTCCAGCGATGCCTTCCTGTCATCCGATTTTTTTCAAATTCGATAATATTACTCATTGCCATCATTATTAACTATTCGAAAAATAAAACGAGTGGGATAACTAAAATTGGAACAGTTATTAAGGGTTGTTTGTCATTTTCAGCGGTTTTCGACAATTTTCCCCCTCCAGAGGTGCCTTCCTGCCATCCGATTTTTTTCAAATTCGACAGTAATACTCATTGATATCATTATTAACAATTCGAAAAATAAAACGAGTGGGCTAACTAAAATTGGAACAGTTATTAACCGTTGTTTATCATTATTAGCGGTTTTCGACATTCTTCCCCCTCCAGCGGTGCCTTCCTGTCATCCGATTTTTTTTTAAATTCGACAGTAATACTCATTGCCATCATTATTAACTATTCGAAAAATAAAACGAGTGGGCTAACTAAAATTGGAACAGTTATTAACCGTTGTTTGTCATTTTCAGCGGTTTTCGACATTCTTCCCCCTCCAGCGATGCCTTCCTCTCATCCAATTTTTTTTTAAATTCGACAGTAATACTCATTGCCATCATTATTAACTATTCAAAAAATAAAAGGAGTGGGCTAACTAAAATTGGAACAGTTATTAACCGTTGTTTATCATTTTCAGCGGTTTTCGACATTTTTCCACCTCCAACGGTGCCTTCCTGTCATCCGATTTTTTTAAATTCGACAGTATTACTCATTGCCATCATTATTAACTATTCGAAAAATAAAACGAGTGGGCTAACTAAAATTGGAACAGTTATTAACCGTTGTTTGTAATTTTCATCGTTTTCGACTTTCTTCCCCCTCCAGCGATGCCTTCCTGTCATCCGATTTTTTTCAAATTCGACAATATTACTTATTGCCATCATTTTTAACTATTCGAAAAATAAAACGAGTGGGCTAACTAAAATTGGAACAGTTATTAACCGTTGTTTATCATTTTCAGCGGTTTTCGACATTTTTCCCCCTCCAGCGATGCCTTCCTGTCATCCGATTTTTTTTAGATTCAACAGTAATACTCATTGATATCCTTATAAATTATTCGAAAAATAAAACGAGTGGGCTAACTAAAATTGGAACAGTTATTAACCGTTGTTTATCATTTTCAGCGGTTTTCGACATTTTTCCCCCTCCAGCGATGCCTTCCTGTCATCCGATTTTTTTTAAATTCGACAGTAATACTCATTGACATCCTTATTAATTATTCGAAAAATAAAACGAGTGGGCTAACTAAAATTGGAACAGTTATTAACCGTTGTTAATCATTTTCAGCGGTTTTCGACATTCATCCCCCTCCAGCGATGCCTTCCTGTCATCCGATTTTTTTCAAATTCGATAATATTACTCATTGCCATCATTATTATCTATTCGAAAAATAAAACGAGTGGGCTAACTAAAATTGGAAGAGTTATTAACCGTTGTTTATCATTTTCGGCGGTTTTCGACATTTTTCCACCTCCAGCGATGCCTTCCTCTCATCCAATTTTTTTTTAAATTCGACAGTAATACTCATTGCCATCATTATTAACTATTCGAAAAATAAAACGAGTGGGCTAACTAAAATTGGAACAGTTATTAACCGTTGTTTATCATTTTCAGCGGTTTTCGACATTCTTCCCCCTCCAGCGATGCCTTCCTGTCATCCGATTTTTTTTAAATTCGACAGTAATACTCATTGCCATCATTATTAACTATTCGAAAAATAAAACGAGTGGGCTAACTAAAATTGGAACAGTTATTAACCGTTGTTTATCATTTTCAGCGGTTTTCGACATTCTTCCCCCTCCAGCGATGCCTTCCTGTCATCCGATTTTTTTTAAATTCGACAATATTACTCATTGCCATCATCATTAACTATTGAAAAAATAAAATGAGTGGGCTAACTAAAATTGCAACAGTTATTAACCGTTGTTTATCGTTTTCAGCGGTTTTCGACATTTTTCCCCCTCCAGCGATGTCTTCCTGTCATCCGATTTTTTTTAAATTCGACAGTAATACTCATTGATATCCTTGTTAACTATTCGAAAAATAAAACGAGTGGGCTAACTAAAATTGGAACAGTTATTAACCGTTGTTCATCATTTTCAGCGGTTTTCGACATTCTTCCCCCTCCAGCGATGCCTTCCTGTCATCCGATTTTTTTTTAAATTCGACAGTAATACTCATTGCCATCATTATTAACAAGTCGAAAAATAAAACGAGTCGGCTAACTAAAATTGGAACAGTTATTAACCGTTGTTCATCATTTTCAGCGGTTTTCGACATTCTTCCCCCTCCAGCGATGCCTTCCTGTCATCCGATTTTTTTTTAAATTCGACAGTAACACTTATTGCCATCATTATTATCTATTCGAAAAATAAAACGAGTGGGCTAACTAAAATTGGAACAGTTATTACCCGTTGTTCATCATTTTCAGCGGTTTTCGACATTCTTCCCCCTCCAGCGATGCCTTCCTCTCATCCGATTTTTTTTTAAATTCGACAGTAATACTCATTGCCATCATTATTAACTATTCGAAAAATAAAACGAGTGGGCTAACTAAAATTGGAACAGTTATTAACCGTTGTTCATCATTTTCAGCGGTTTTCGACATTCTTCCCCCTCCAGCGATGCCTTCCTGTCATCCGATTTTTTTTTAAATTCGACAGTAATACTCATTGCCATCATTATTAACTATTCGAAAAATAAAACGAGTGGGCTAACTAAAATTGGAACAGTTATTAACCGTTGTTTATCATTTTCAGCGGGTTACGACATTCTTCCCCCTCCAGCGATGTCTTCCTGTCATCCGATTTTTTTCAAATTCGATAATATTACTCATTGCCATCATTATTAACTATTCAAAAAATAAAACGAGTGGGCTAACTAAAATTGGAAAAGTTATTACCCGTTGTTCATCATTTTCAGCGGTTTTGGACATTCTTCCCCCTCCAGCGATGCCTTCCTCTCATCCAATTTTTTTTAAAATTCGACAGTAATACTCATTGCCATCATTATTAACTAGTCGAAAAATAAAACGAGTGGGCTAACTAAAATTGGAACAGTTATTAACCGTTGTTAATCATTTTCAGCGGTTTTCGACATTCTTCCCCCTCCAGCGGTGCCTTCCTGTCATCCGATTTTTTTTTAAATTAGACCGTAATACTCATTGCCATCATTATTATCTATTCGAAAAATAAAACGAGTGGGCTAACTAAAATTGGAACAGTTATTAACCGTTGTTTATCATTTTCAGCGGTTTTCGACATTCTTCCCCCTCCAGCGGTGCCTTCCTGTAATCCGATTTTTTTCAAATTCGATAATATTACTCATTGCCATCATTATTAACTATTCGAAAAATAAAACGAGTGGGCTAACTAAAATTGGAACAGTTATTAACCGTTGTTTGTCATTTTCAGCGGTTTTCGACATTCTTCCCCCTCCAGCGATGCCTTCCTGTCATCCGATTTTTTTTAAATTCGACAGTAATACTCATTGATATCATTATTAACTATTCGAAAAATAAAACGAGTGGGCTAACTAAAATTGGAACAGTTATTAAGGGTTGTTTGTCATTTTCAGCGGTTTTCGACATTCTTACCCCTCCAGCGATGCCTTCCTGTCATCCGATTTTTTTCAAATTCGTCAGTAATACTCATTCCCATCATTATTAACTATTCGAAAAATAAAACGAGTGGGCTAACTAAAATTGGAACAGTTATTAAGGGTTGTTTGTCATTTTCAGCGGTTTTCGACATTTTTCCCCCTCCAGCGATGCCTTCCTGTCATCCGATTTTTTTTTAAATTCGACAGTAATACTCATTGCCATCATTATTAACTAGTCGAAAAATAAAACGAGTGGGCTAACTAAAATTGGAACAGTTATTAACCGTTGTTAATCATTTTCAACGGTTTTCGACATTTTTCCCCCTCCAGCGATGCCTTCCTGTCATCCGATTTTTTCTTAAATTCGACAGTAGTACTCATTGCCATCATTATTATCTATTCGAAAAATAAAACGAGTGGGCTAACTAAAATTGGAACAGTTATTAACCGTTGTTTATCATTTTCAGCGGGTTCCGACATTCTTCCCCCTCCAGCGATGTCTTCCTGTCATCCGATTTTTTTAAATTCGACAGTAATACTCATTGATATCCTTGTTAACTATTCGAAAAATAAAACGAGTGGGCTAACTAAAATTGGAAGAGTTATTAACCGTTGTTTATCATTTTCGGCGGTTTTCGACATTTTTCCACCTCCAGCGATGCCTTCCTCTCATCCAATTTTTTTTTAAATTCGACAGTAATACTCATTGCCATCATTATTAACTATTCGAAAAATAAAACGAGTGGGCTAACTAAAATTGGAACAGTTATTAACCGTTGTTTGTCATTTTCAGCGGTTTTCGACATTTTTCCCCCTCCAGCGATGCCTTCCTGTCATCCGATTTTTTTTTAAATTCGACAGTAATACTCATTGCCATCATTATTAACTATTCGAAAAATAAAACGAGTGGGCTAACTAAAATTGGAACAGTTATTAACCGTTGTTCATCATTTTCAGCGGTTTTCGACATTCCTCCCCCTCCAGCGACGCCTTCCTGTCATCCGATTTTTTTAAATTCGACAGTAATACTCATTGATATCATTATTAACTATTCGAAAAATAAAACGAGTGGGCTAACTAAAATTGGAACAGTTATTAACCGTTGTTTATCATTTTCAGCGGTTTTCGACATTTTTCCCCCTCCAGCGATGCCTTCCTGTCATCCGATTTTTTTTAAATTCGACAGTATTACTCACTGGCATCATTATTAACTATTCGAAAAATAAAACGAGTGGGCTAACTAAAATTGGAACAGTTATTAACCGTTGTTTATCATTTTCAGCGGTTTTCGACATTTTTCCCCCTCCAGCGATGCCTTCCTGTCATCCGATTTTTTTTAAATTCGACAATATTACTCATTGCCATCATTATTAACTATTCGAAAAATAAAACGAGTGGGCTAACTAAAATTGGAACAGTTATTAACCGTTGTTTATCATTTTCAGCGGTTTTCGACATTTTTCCCCCTCCAGCGATGCCTTCCTGTCATCCGATTTTTTTTAAATTCGACAGTAATACTCATTGCCATCATTATTAACTAGTCGAAAAATAAAACGAGTGGGCTAACTAAAATTGGAACAGTTATTAACCGTTGTTAATCATTTTCTACGGTTTTCGACATTTTTCCCCCTCCAGCGATGCCTTCCTGTCATCCGATTTTTTTAAATTCGACAGTAATACTCATTGCCATCATTATTATCTATTCGAAAAATAAAACGAGTGGGCTAACTAAAATTGGAACAGTTATTAACCGTTGTTTATCATTTTCAGCGGGTTTCGACATTCTTCCCCCTCCAGCGATGTCTTCCTGTCATCCGATTTTTTTAAATTCGACAGTAATACTCATTGCCATCCTTATTAACTATTCGAAAAATAAAACGAGTGGGCTAACTAAAATTGTAAGAGTTATTAACCGTTGTTCATCATTTTCAGCGGTTTTGGACATTCTTCCCCCTCCAGCGATGCCTTCCTGTCATCCGATTTTTTTTTAAATTCGATAATAATACTCATTGCCATCATTATTAACTATTCGAAAAATAAAACGAGTGGGATAACTAAAATTGGAACAGTTATTAAGGGTTGTTTGTCATTTTCGGCGGTTTTCGACATTTTTCCCCCTCCAACGGTGCCTTCCTGTCATCCGATTTATTTTTAAATTCGACAGTAATACTTATTGCCATCATTATTATCTATTCGAAAAATAAAAGGAGTGGGCTAACTAAAATTGGAAGAGTTATTAACCGTTGTTTATCATTTTCGGCGGTTTTCGACATTTTTCCACCTCCAGCGATGCCTTCCTCTCATCCAATTTTTTTTTAAATTCGACAGTAATACTCATTGCCATCATTATTAACTATTCGAAAAATAAAACGAGTGGGCAAACTAAAATTGGAACAGTTATTAACCGTTGTTCATCATTTTCAGCGGGTTTCCTCATTCTTCCCCCTCCAGCGATGCCTTCCTGTCATCCGATTTTTTTCAAATTCGATAATATTACTCATTGCCATCATTATTAACTATTCGAAAAATAAAACGAGTGGGCTAACTAAAATTGGAACAGTTATTAACCGTTGTTCATCATTTTCAGCGGGTTTCGACATTCCTCCCCCTCCAGCGACGCCTTCCTGTCATCCGATTTTTTTAAATTCGACAGTAATACTCATTGATATCCTTGTTAACTATTCGAAAAATAAAACGAGTGGGCTAACTAAAATTGGAACAGTTATTAACCGTTGTTCATCATTTTCAGCGGTTTTCGACATTCTTCCCCCTCCAGCGATGCCTTCCTGTCATCCGATTTTTTTTTAAATTCGACAGTAATACTCATTGCCATCATTATTAACAAGTCGAAAAATAAAACGAGTCGGCTAACTAAAATTGGAACAGTTATTAACCGTTGTTCATCATTTTCAGCGGTTTTCGACATTCTTCCCCCTCCAGCGATGCCTTCCTGTCATCCGATTTTTTTTAAATTCGACAGTAATACTTATTGCCATCATTATTAACTATTCGAAAAATAAAACGAGTGGGCTAACTAAAATTGGAACAGTTATTAACCGTTGTTTATCATTTTCAGCGGTTTTCGACATTCTTCCCCCTCCAGCGATGCCTTCCTGTCATCCGATTTATTTTAAATTCCACAATATTACTCATTGCCATCATTATTAACTATTCGAAAAATAAAACGAGTGGGCTAACTAAAATTGGAACAGTTATTAACCGTTGTTTATCATTTTCAGCGGTTTTCGACATTCTTCCCCCTCCAGCGGTGCCTTCCTGTCATCCGATTTTTTTGAAATTCGACAGTAATACTCATTGCCATCATTATTAACTATTCGAAAAATAAAACGAGTGGGCTAACTAAAATTGGAACAGTTATTAACCGTTGTTTATCATTTTCAGCGGTTTTCGACATTCTTCCCCCTTCAGCGATGCCTTCCTGTCATCTGATTTTTTTAAACTTCTACATTAATACTCATTGCCATCATTATTAACTAGTCGAAAAATAAAACGAGTGGGCTAACTAAAATTGGAACAGTTATTAACCGTTGTTTATCATTTTCAGCGGTTTTCGACATTTTTCCACCTCTAGCGTTGCCTTCCTGTCAAGTTTTTTTTAAATTCGACAATAATACTCATTGCCATCATTATTAACTATTCGAAAAATAAAACGAGTGGGGTAACTAAAATTGGAACAGTTATTAACCGTTGTTTATCATTTTCAGCGGGTTACGACATTCTTCCCCCTCCAGCGATGTCTTCCTGTCATCCGATTTTTTTTTAAATTCGACAGTAATACTCATTGCCATCATTATTAACTATTCGAAAAATAAAACGAGTGGGCTAACTAAAATTGGAACAGTTATTAACCGTTGTTAATCATTTTCAACGGTTTTCGACATTTTTCCCCCTCCAGCGATGCCTTCCTGTCATCCGATTTTTTCTTAAATTCGACAGTAGTACTCATTGCCATCATTATTATCTATTCGAAAAATAAAACGAGTGGGCTAACTAAAATTGGAACAGTTATTAACCGTTGTTTATCATTTTCAGCGGGTTCCGACATTCTTCCCCCTCCAGCGATGCCTTCCTGTCACCGTTTTTTTTTGAAATTCGACAATAATACTTATTGCCATCATTATTAACTATTAGAAAAATAAAACGAGTGGGCTAACTAAAATTGGAACAGTTATTAACCGTTGTTTTCCATTTTCAGCGTTTTTTGAATTTTTTCCCCTCCAACGATGCCTTCCTGGTAACCGATTTTTTTAAATTCGACAATATTACTTATTGCCATCATTATTAACTATTCGAAAAATAAAACGAGTGGGCTAACTAAAATTGGAACAGTTATTAACCGTTGTTTGTCATTTTCAGCGGTTTTCGACATTTTTCCCCCTCCAGCGATGCCTTCCTGTCATCCGATTTTTGTTAAATTCGACAATATTACTCACTGCCATTATTATTAACTATTCCAAAAATAAAACGAGTGGGCTAACTAAAATTGGAACAGTTATTAACCGTTGTTCATCATTTTCTGCGGTTTTCGACATTCTTCCCCCTCCAGCGATGCCTTCCTGTCATCCGATTTTTTTTTAAATTCGACAGTAATACTCATTGCCATCATTATTAACTAGTCGAAAAATAAAACGAGTGGGCTAACTAAAATTGGAACAGTTATTAACCGTTGTTTATCATTTTCAGCGGTTTTCGACATTCTTCCCCCTCCAGCGGTGCCTTCCTGTTCCGATTTTTTTAAATTCGACAGTAATACTCATTGCCATCATTATTAACTAACCGAAAAATAAAACGAGTGGGCTAACTAAAATTGGAACAGTTATTAACCGTTGTTTATCATTTTCAGCGGTTTTCGACATTCTTCCCCCTCCAACGGTGCGTTCCTGTCGTCCGGTTTTTATTAAATTCGACAATATTACTCATTGCCATAATTATTAACTATTGGAATGATCAACGAGTGGGCTAACTAAACTTGGAACAGTTATTGACCGTTGTTTGTCTTTTTCAGCGGTTTTTGACATTCTTCCCCCTCCAGCGATGCCTTCCTGTCATCCGATTTTTTCCACAATCAACAGTAATACTCATTGCCATAATTATTAACTATTCAAAAAATAAATCGAGTCGGCTAACTAAAATTGGAAAAGTTATTACCCGTTGTTCATCATTTTCAGCGGTTTTCGACATTCTTCCCCCTCCAGCGATGCCTTCCTGTCATCCGATTTTTTTTTAAATTCGACAGTAGCACTTATTGCCATCATTATTAACTATTCGAAAAATAAAATGAGTGGGCTAACTAAAATTGGAACAGTTATTAACCGTTGTTTGTCATTTTCAGCGGTTTTCGACAATTTTCCCCCTCCAGAGGTGCCTTCCTGTCATCCAATTTTTTCTAATTCGACAATATTACTCATTGCCATCATTATTAACTATTCGAAAAATAAAACGAGTGGGCTAACTAAAATCGGAACAGTTACTAACCGTTGTTTGTCATTTTCAGCGGTTTTCGACATTCTTCCCCCTCCAGCGATGCCTTCCTGTCATCCGATTTTTTTTAAATTCGACAATATTACTCATTGCCATCATTATTAACTATTCGAAAAATAAAACGAGTGGGCTAACTAAAATTGGAACAGTTATTAAGGGTTGTTTGTCATTTTCAGCGGTTTTCGACATTTTTCCCCCTCCAGCGATGCCTTCCTGTCATCCGATTTTTTTAAATTCGACAGTAATACTCATTGATATCCTTGTTAACTATTCGAAAAATAAAACGAGTGGGCTAACTAAAATTGGAAAAGTTATTACCCGTTGTTCATCATTTTCAGCGGTTTTCGACATTCTTCCCCCTCCAACGGTGCCTTCCTGTCATTCGATTTCTTTTAAAATCGACAATATTGCTCATTGCCATCATTATTAACTATTCGAAAAATAAAACGAGTGGGCTAACTAAAATTGGAACAGTTATTAACCGTTGTTTATCATTTTCAGCGGTTTTCGACATTTTTCCCCCTCCATCGATGCCTTCCTGTCATCGGATTTTTTTTAAATTCGACAATATTACTCATTGCCATCATTATTAACTATTCGAAAAATAAAACGAGTGGGCTAACTAAAATTGGAACAGTTATTAATGGTTTTTTATCATTATCAGCGGTTTTAGACATTTTTCCCCCTCCAGCGATGTCTTCCTGTCATCCGATTTTTTTCAAATTCGACAATATTACTCATTGCCATCATTATTAACTAGTCGAAAAATAAAACGAGTGGGCTAACTAAAATTGGAACAGTTATTAAGGGTTGTTTGTTATTTTCCGCGGTTTTCGACATTTTTCCCCCTCCAACGGTGCCTTCCTGTCATCCGATTTTTTTAAATTCGACAGTAATACTCATTGATATCCTTGTTAACTAACCGAAAAATAAAACGAGTTGGCTAACTAAAATTGGAACAGTTATTAACCGTTGTTTATCATTTTCAGCGGTTTTCGACATTCTTCCCCCTCCAGCGATGCCTTCCTGTCATTCGATTTCTTTTAAAATCGACAATATTGCTCATTGCCATCATTATTAACTATTCGAAAAATAAAACGAGTGGGCTAACTAAAATTGGAACAGTTATTAAGGGTTTTTTATCATTATCAGCGGTTTTAGACATTTTTCCCCCTCCAGCGATGTCTTCCTGTCATCCGATTTTTTTCAAATTCGATAATATTACTCATTGCCATCATTATTAACTATTCGAAAAATAAAACGAGTGGGCTAACTAAAATTGGAACAGTTATTAAGGGTTGTTTGTCATTTTCAGCGGTTTTCGACAATTTTCCCCCTCCAACGGTGCCTTCCTGTCATCCGATTTTTTTAAATTCGACAATAATACTCATTGATATCCTTGTTAACTAACCGAAAAATAAAACGAGTGGGCTAACTAAAATTGGAACAGTTATTGACCGTTGTTTATCATTTTCGGCGGTTTTCGACATTTTTCCCCCTCCAGCGATGCCTTCCTGTCATCCGATTTTTGTTAAATTCGACAATATTGCTCATTGCCATCATTATTAACTATTCGAAAAATAAAACGAGTGGGCTAACTAAAATTGGAACAGTTATTAAGGGTTGTTTGTCATTTTCAGTGGTTTTCGACATTTTTCCCCCTCCACCGATGCCTTCCTGTCATCTGATTTTGTTTAAATTCTACAGTAATACTCACTGATATCCTTATTAACTATTCGAAAAATAAAACGAGTAAGCTAACTAAAATTGGAATAGTTATTAAGGGTTGTTTGTCATTTTCAGCGGTTTTCGACATTTTTCCCCCTCCAACGGTGCCTTCCTGTCGTCCGATTTTTTTTAAATTCGTGAATATTACTCATTGTCATCATTATTAACTATTCGAAAAATAAAACGAGTGTGCTAACTAAAATTGGACCAGTTATTAAGGGTTGTTTGTCATTTTCAGCGGTTTTCGACATTCTTCTCCCTCCAGCGATGCCTTCCTGTCATCCGATTTTTTTTAAATTCGACAGTAATACTCATTGCCATCATTATTATCTATTCGAAAAATAAAACGAGTGGGCTAACTAAAATTGGAACAGTTATTAACCGTTGTTTATTATTTTCAGCGTTTTTCGACATTCTTCCCCCTCCAGCGATGCCTTCCTGTCATCCGATTTTTTTTAAATTCGACAGTAATACTCACTGATATCCTTGTTAACTAACCGAAAAATAAAACGAGTGGGCTAACTAAAATTGGAACAGTTATTGACCGTTGTTTATCATTTTCAGCGGTTTTCGACATTTTTCCCCCTCCAGCGATGCCTTCCTGTCATCCGATTTTTTTAAATTCGACAATATTGCTCATTGCCATCATTATTAACTATTCGAAAAATAAAACGAGTGTGCTATCTAAAATTGGAACAGTTATTAAGGGTTGTTTGTCATTTTCAGCGGTTTTCGACATTCTTCCCCCTCCAGCGATGCCTTCCTGTCATCCGATTTTTTTTAAATTCGACAGTAATACTCATTGCCATCATTATTATCTATTCGAAAAATAAAACGAGTGGGCTAACTAAAATTGGAACAGTTATTAACCGTTGTTTATTATTTTCAGCGTTTTTCGACATTCTTCCCCCTCCAGCGATGCCTTCCTGTCATCCGATTTTTTTTAAATTCGACAGTAATACTCACTGATATCCTTGTTAACTAACCGAAAAATAAAACGAGTGGGCTAACTAAAATTGGAACAGTTATTGACCGTTGTTTATCATTTTCAGCGGTTTTCGACATTTTTCCCCCTCCAGCGATGCCTTCCTGTCATCCGATTTTTTTAAATTCGACAATATTGCTCATTGCCATCATTATTAACTATTCGAAAAATAAAACGAGTGTGCTATCTAAAATTGGAACAGTTATTAAGGGTTGTTTGTCATTTTCAGCGGTTTTCGACATTCTTCCCCCTCCAGCGATGCCTTCCTGTCATCCGATTTTTTTTAAATTCGTGAATATTACTCATTGTCATCATTATTAACTATTCGAAAAATAAAACGAGTGTGCTATCTAAAATTGGAACAGTTATTAAGGGTTGTTTGTCATTTTCAGCGGTTTTCGACATTCTTCCCCCTCCAGCGATGCCTTCCTGTCATCCGATTTTTTTTTAATTCGACAGTAATACTCATTGCCATCATTATTATCTATTCGAAAAATAAAACGAGTGGGCTAACTAAAATTGGAACAGTTATTAACCGTTGTTTATCATTTTCAGCGGTTTTCGACATTTTTCCCCCTCCATCGATGCCTTCCTGTCATCGGATTTTTTTTAAATTCGACAATATTACTCATTGCCATCATTATTAACTATTCGAAAAATAAAACGAGTGGGCTAACTAAAATTGGAACAGTTATTAAGGGTTGTTTGTCATTTTCAGCGGTTTTCGACATTTTTCCCCCTCCAACGGTGCCTTTCAGTCATCCGATTTTTTTAAATTCGACTGTAATACTCATTGATATCCTTGTTAACTAACCGAAAAATAAAACGAGTGGGCTAACTAAAATTGGAACAGTTATTGACCGTTGTTTATAATTTTCAGCAGTTTTCGTTATTTTTCCCCCTCCAGCGATGCCTTCCTGTCATCGGATTTTTTTTTAAATTCGACAATATTACTCATTGCCATCATTATTAACTATTCGAAAAATAAAACGAGTGGGCTAACTAAAATTGGAACAGTTATTAAGGGTTGTTTGTCATTTTCAGCGGTTTTCGACATTTTTCCCCCTCCAACGGTGCCTTCCTGTCATCCGATTTTTTTAAATTCGACAGTAATACTCATTGATATCCTTGTTAACTAACCGAAGAATAAAACGAGTGGGGTAACTAAAATTGGAACAGTTATTGACCGTTGTTTATAATTTTCAGCAGTTTTCGATATTTTTCCCCCTCCAGCGATGCCTTCCTGTCATCGGATTTTTTTTAAATTCGACAATATTACTCATTGCCATCATTATTAACTATTCGAAAAATAAAACGAGTGGGCTAACTAAAATTGGAACAGTTATTAAGGGTTGTTTGTCATTTTCAGCGGTTTTCGACATTTTTCCCCTCCAACGGTGCCTTCCTGTCATCCGATTTTTTTAAATTCGACAATATTACTCACTGCCATCATTATTAACTAGTCGAAAAATAAAACGAGTGGGCTAACTAAAATTGGAACAGTTATTAACCGTTGTTTATTATTTTCAGCGGTTTTCGACATTTTTCCCCCTCCAACGGTGCCTTCCTGTCATCCGATTTTTTTTAAATTCGACAATATCACTCACTGCCATCATTATTAACTATTCGAAAAATAAATCGAGTGGGCTAACTAAAATTGGAACAGTTATTAACCGTTGTTTATCATTTTCAGCGGTTTTCGACATTTTTCCCCCTCCATCGATGCCTTCCTGTCATCGGATTTTTTTTAAATTCGACAATATTACTCATTGCCATCATTATTAACTATTCGAAAAATAAAACGAGTGGGCTAACTAAAATTGGAACAGTTATTAAGGGTTGTTTGTCATTTTCAGCGGTTTTCGACATTTTTCCCCCTCCAACGGTGCCTTCCTGTCATCCGATTTTTTTAAATTCGACAGTAATACTCATTGATATCCTTGTTAACTAACCGAAAAATAAAACGAGTTGGCTAACTAAAATTGGAACAGTTATTGACCGTTGTTTATCATTTTCAGCGGTTTTCGACATTTTTCCCCCTCCAGCGATGCCTTCCTGTCATCCGATTTTTGTTAAATTCGACAATATTGCTCATTGCCATCATTATTAACTATTCGAAAAATAAAACGAGTGGGCTAACTAAAATTGGAACAGTTATTAAGGGTTGTTTATCATTTTCAGCGGTTTTAGACATTTTTCCCCCTCCAGCGATGCCTTCCTGTCATCCTATTTTTGTTAAATTCGACAATATTACTCATTGCCATCATTATTAACTATTCGAAAAATAAAACGAGTGGGCTAACTAAAATTGGAACAGTTATTAAGGGTTGTTTGTCATTTTCAGCGGTTTTCGACATTTTTCCCCCTCCAACGGTGCCTTCCTGTCATCCGATTTTTTTAAATTCGACAATAATACTCATTGATATCCTTGTTAACTAACCGAAAAATAAAACGAGTGGGCTAACTAAAATTGGAACAGTTATTGACCGTTGTTTATTATTTTCAGCGGTTTTCGACATTTTTCCCCCTCCAGCGATGCCTTCCTGTCATCGGATTTTTTTAAATTCGACAATATTGCTCATTGCCATCATTAGTAACTATTCAAAAAATAAAACGAGTGGGCTAACTAAAATTGGAACAGTTATTAAGGGTTGTTTGTCATTTTCAGCGGTTTTCGACATTTTTCCCCCTCCAGCGATGCCTTCCTGTCATCCGATTTTTTTTAATTTCGAGAATATTACTCATTGTCATCATTATTAACTATTCGAAAAATAAAACGAGTGTGCTAACTAAAATTGGACCAGTTATTAATGGTTGTTTGTCATTTTCAGCGGTTTTCGACATTCTTCCCTCTCCAGCGATGCCTTCCTGTCATCCGATTTTTTTTAAATTCGACAGTAATACTCATTGCCATCATTATTATCTATTCGAAAAATAAAACGAGTGGGCTAACTAAAATTGGAACAGTTATTAACCGTTGTTTATTATTTTCAGCGTTTTTCGACATTCTTTCCCCTCCAGCGATGCCTTCCTGTCATCCGATTTTTGTTAAATTCGACAATATTGCTCATTGCCATCATTATTAACTATTCGAAAAATAAAATGAGTGGGCTAACTAAAATTGGAACAGTTATTGACCGTTGTTTATCATTTTCAGCGGTTTTCGACATTTTTCCCCCTCCAGCGATGCCTTCCTGTCATCCGATTTTTTTAAATTCGACAATATTGCTCATTGCCATCATTATTAACTATTCGAAAAATAAAACGAGTGTGCTATCTAAAATTGGAACAGTTATTAAGGGTTGTTTGTCATTTTCAGCGGTTTTCGACATTCTTCCCCCTCCAGCGATGCCTTCCTGTCATCCGATTTTTTTTAAATTCGACAATATTACTCATTGCCATCATTATTAACTATTCGAAAAATAAAACGAGTGGGCTAACTAAAATTGGAACAGTTATTAAGGGTTGTTTGTCATTTTCAGCGGTTTTCGACATTCTTCCCCCTCCAGCGATGCCTTCCTGTCATCCGATTTTTTTTAAATTCGACAGTAATACTCATTGCCATCATTATTAACTATTCGAAAAATAAAACGAGTGGGCTAACTAAAATTGGAACAGTTATTAAGGGTTATTTGTCATTTTCAGCGGTTTTCGACATTCTTCCCCCTCCAGCGATGCCTTCCTGTCATCCGATTTTTTTTAAATTCGATAATATTACTCATTGCCATTATTATTAACTATTCCAAAAAAAAAACGAGTGGGCTAACTAAAATTGGAACAGTTATTAAGGGTTGTTTGTCATTTTCAGCGGTTTTCGACATTTCTCCCCCTCCAACGTTGCCTTCCTATCGTCCGAGTTTTTTTAAATTCGATAGTAATACTCATTGCCCTCATTATAATCTATTTGAAAAATAAAACGATTGGGCTAACTAAAATTGGAACAGTTATTAACCGTTGTTTGTAATTTTCATCGTTTTAGGACATTCTTCCCCCTCCAGCGAAGCCTTCCTGTCATCCGATCTTTATCAAAATCGACAATATTACTCATTGCCATCATTATTAACTATTCGAAAAATAAAACGAGTATGCTAACTAAAATTGGAACAGTTATTAAGGGTTGTTTGTCATTTTCAGCGGTTTTCGACATTTTTCCCCTCCAACGGTGCCTTCCTGTCATCCGTTTTTTTTTAAATTCGTGAATATTACTCATTGTCATCATTATTAACTATTCGAAAAATAAAACGAGTGTGCTATCTAAAATTGGAACAGTTATTAAGGGTTGTTTGTCATTTTCAGCGGTTTTCGACATTCTTCCCCCTCCAGCGATGCCTTCCTGTCATCCGATTTTTTTTAAATTCGACAGTAACACTCATTGATATCCTTGTTAACTAACCGAAAAATAAAACGAGTGGGCTAACTAAAATTGGAACAGTTATTAACCGTTGTTTATTATTTTCAGCGTTTTTCGACATTCTTCCCCCTCCAGCGATGCCTTCCTGTCATCCGATTTTTTTTAAATTCGACAGTAATACTCATTGATATCCTTGTTAACTAACCGAAAAATAAAACGAGTGGGCTAACTAAAATTGGAACAGTTATTGACCGTTGTTTATCATTTTCAGCGGTTTTCGACATTTTTCCCCCTCCAGCGATGCCTTCCTGTCATCCGATTTTTTTAAATTCGACAATATTGCTCATTGCCATCATTATTAACTATTCGAAAAATAAAACGAGTGTGCTATCTAAAATTGGAACAGTTATTAACCGTTGTTTGTCATTTTCAGCGGTTTTCGACATTCTTCCCCCTCCAGCGATGCCTTCCTGTCATCCGATTTTTTTTAAATTCGTGAATATTACTCATTGTCATCATTATTAACTATTCGAAAAATAAAACGAGTGTGCTATCTAAAATTGGAACAGTTATTAAGGGTTGTTTGTCATTTTCAGCGGTTTTCGACATTCTTCCCCCTCCAGCGATGCCTTCCTGTCATCCGATTTTTTTTAAATTCGTGAATATTACTCATTGTCATCATTATTAACTATTCGAAAAATAAAACGAGTGTGCTATCTAAAATTGGAACAGTTATTAAGGGTTGTTTGTCATTTTCAGCGGTTTTCGACATTCTTCCCCCTCCAGCGATGCCTTCCTGTCATCCGATTTTTTTTAAATTCGACAGTAACACTCATTGATATCCTTGTTAACTAACCGAAAAATAAAACGAGTGGGCTAACTAAAATTGGAACAGTTATTAACCGTTGTTTATTATTTTCAGCGTTTTTCGACATTCTTCCCCCTCCAGCGATGCCTTCCTGTCATCCGATTTTTTTTAAATTCGACAGTAATACTCACTGCCATCATTATTAACTATTCAAAAAATAAAACGAGTGGGCTAACTAAAATTGGAACAGTTATTAACCGTTGTTTATCATTATCAGCGGTTTTCGACATTCTTCCCCCTCCAGCGATGCCTTCCTGTCATCCGATTTTTTTCAAAATCGACAGTAATACTCATTGCCATCATTATTAACTATTCGAAAAATAAAACGAGTGGACTAACTAAAATTGCAACTTTTATGGAGCGTTATGCGTGTTTTACGTCTTTTATCTCTCCCCCCACCCGTCCCTTGTGGGTTACAAAACTTTTTTTAGCATGAATTGGGTTTATATATGACAAAGATTGAAAAAAAAATTGAATCGTCCAAAAAAAAAAAAAAATTTTTTCGTTGGACTCCAACGTTTCAAACTTCAACATCATCAAATATGAGTATGGTGCCAACTAAGACGTCCTGCAGCTCTCGTATTTGTACTTACCTGTACCCGGACAAGCTCCTTGAGTAAGAGCTTTTGGGGCACCTCAATCGAGGTAGTAGGTAGAGGATAAAAAATAAAAAATAAAATGATTTCATTTCAACCAACAAAGTCAAACATTTTTTACTTCAACCCGCTGTAAAATAGTGAATTCTGAGAATTTTGAAACGAATAAAAAATGAAATTGATCATTACCGTTTTCCGCATCGAGTGAACGAGAACGCGGTATATCTCAATAAAAAAATTTATTAATACTTTTATGCACAACTGCTAATTGCACGTTTTTATACATTCAGATGCTTCGTTTATCGAGTGAATTTCGAGCATCCGAAACTTTCAGCAAAATACTTGGTCATTAAGGTATAACAACATTTTCTGGAAAGTTTCGTCTTCATTGATTTAGTAATTTAAAAATAAATGGTTAAAGTTGGTAGCGGCCGATGGTCAGAACGTCAGAACCCTCTTTCCCGAGAAAAAACCCGCTACTAACTTGAAACATTCTCTACTTTTAAACTATTAAACTAACGAAAATGAAACTTTTTAGAAAATTTGTCCATGCTTTAATAAAAATAAATGTTTACTCAAACTTTCCGGATGCTCGACATTTGGTCGTTAAACGCTATGCAGACTCATCGATCTTTTGAACATTTCACTGACAGAGTTAACTTCCATTAATCCAGCACTGCCTTCATGATTAATATCACAGGTTGATTCGTGCTCTTCGTACCATACATTGAATTCGATATCAT
>JAQOWT010000139.1:0-43356 GCA_030407085.1 Trichopria drosophilae | reverse complement strand
ACGGAATCTTGAAGAGCGACCTCAAAAATAGTAGGATATGTACCTTACAATTTTTTCAATTTGATTTTGATACGAAATATTTGATTGAAATTGAAACTAAAAAAATGTTAGTTCAGGCGATGGGTTAAACTGCACTCCCATGTTTTTTAAGTTTTTCATTTTTTAAGAAAGACAACAATTTTAAATTCCGTAGCCCACTTATTGCCGTGACTGTTTACAGGAAACTGAAGACTGGGAAACCCGCGTGCAAGAGGCGAAGGCGAAAATAGGTTTCGTCTATACTTCAAAGAAGCTGCCGATTCCATTGCACGTCATAATTATTGGGCCTTCATTGAGAAATATCACGAAAACAATA
This sequence comes from Trichopria drosophilae, assembly GCA_030407085.1. Taxonomy (NCBI): domain Eukaryota; kingdom Metazoa; phylum Arthropoda; class Insecta; order Hymenoptera; family Diapriidae; genus Trichopria; species Trichopria drosophilae. The sequence goes on along the minus strand of JAQOWT010000139.1, from coordinate 43,001 downwards.
ATTGCACTGGGTGATGGTTGCGAATATCAAACATCGTCACCAACGTCGGGGATCAGATTGGGCATGCAGTGCATGACCGTTTTCAAGAAAGAATACCCTATACCGTGCAACCACCTGTGGCAATTCCTGGAAAGGCGGTGTTCAATTTCGATGTACCAATTCATTTCAATAATGTCAATGCTATGATTGAGAAAGTAAAAAACGCAGTCATATAAATAATAGTGAGCCCTTTATTTAATGTGGATGACCTGTAAACACTGATATAGTTAAGTAATATATAAGGAAATAATTATATAAAAATGAATATTTCTGATAAATATAAAAACATATCTGCGAATACACTAGATAAAGGAGTATTAGAATTTACTCTTTTATTGTATAATAATCCGCTATTAACGCGTAAATCCGTCAATGATATAATTAACATGGTAGATAATTTCATATCAAGTCTTTTTATCCCTTTTCTTCAAAAACGCATCGAAGAAGAGTTGAAACCAATCACCGATGCCAAATCATATGCTAAAGCTCGCTTTATTTTGGACGACAATAAAAATATCTTTCATAAATATTTAACCGAAAAGTCGAGATTTAATGTTTATAGGCAAGATAGTATATTTGTAGACCTCGAAAATTTTGAAATAGGAAAAGAACCCGCTTATGACCAAAAAGATGAGCAAAATGTGTCAGTTATTATGAAAACGATTAACGCTGTACACGTGCCTCTTCCGGCTACTTTGAAAACGTTTTTGGAAATACCGGGAGTATTCGATCAAATTATAAATTACTTGAATGAATTGGGACATGAAAAAGTGTTAATATCAAATTTCATACAGGGTGATCTATGGCTGCACAAATATAAAATAAAAACATAAAAATAAAATTGCTTTCCCATTATTTTTATACTTTGATGAATTCGAAGTGGGGAATCCCTTAGAAAGTCACGCCGGTGAACAGAAATTAGGAGGTGTGTACGTGTCTTTGGCCTGTCTCCCGCCGCATTTAATCGCTAAAACGGAGAACATTTTTGTTTCCACCATTTGTCATGCCAAATATTTAAAGAAATTTGGAAACGAAAAAGTTTTTATAAAATCCATCACAAATTTAAACAGTCTATGTGATGACGGCATAACTATACGTAATCATGGTGAAAACATACTGGTTTACTTCGAATGTGTATTGGTTTTGGGGGACAATTTAGGCCTTAACTGCACATGTGGATTCGCGGAAAGTTTTTCAGGGAACCATTACTGTAGAAATTGTTCTGCGAATAAACTTCAATGCCAAGAAATGGTAATAGAAAACCGATGTCTTGTAAGAACAACTGAGTCTTACGATAACGATCTGTTAAAGAAAGATTTTTCCACCACAGGAATCAAAGAATCGTGCGTTTTTAATAAAATTAGGAATTTTCATATCGCTGAAAATATATCAGTGGATGTAATGCACGATGTCTTTGAAGGAATTGCTGTTTATTCCATTGGGCAAGTACTCCAAACTTTGGTAAACAGTAAAGTTGTCACATTGGACATTGTAAATAACAGAATTGAGGCGTTTCCTTATAACAATATGGAAAAGAAAAACAAACCAATGCCCTTGTATTTTAGCCAAACTAAAGGCAAACAAGAGGTAAAGATAAAGCAATCGGCAGCAGAAATGCTTTGTTTGATCCGATATTTAGGGTTAATGATTGGTTATTTAATTCCTAGCGATAATCAACCTGGAAATTATATCGCTGCATTCGAAAAATCATTGGCACGATAACATCACCAAAACTTCACAGAGGTGAAATGATGAACTTGGAGGACCTTATCAAAGAACGCAAAGTATAGAATTATTATAGAATATAATTTTAAAAACTCCTGTGTAACATTCAAACACTTCAATTGTACAAAAATGGAATACAATCAGTGGACTCTAATCATAAGAAAAATTAAGATGAAGTGTATATCAAAATAATTATTTGCATATATTATACTTAGAGTAGTCTCGCTGCATTGGCGCGATGCAGCTTCGTACAATCAGTAGAAGATTTTAAGTCCAAAACCTACTCATGATAATAGTTTTTCTATCAATATAAGAAATTTAAGGTTTAAAACCTTCTTTCGATAAGAGTTTTACCTTCAGTATAAGATTTTAGATCTAATGTCTTGCTTCAATGAGAGTTTGGCCATCGATAAAACCTTTTAGGTCCAAAACCTCCTCTCGATAAAATAAGATTTTAGATTCACCATAAGTAAAACAATTCTAAAACCTTCTCTGGATAACATAACATTTTATTTTCACCATCAACATAACATTTTACGTCTAAAACCTTCTTTCGATAATTGTTTTTACATCGATATAATTTTTTAGATAAAGCCTTGTTTCGATGAGTTTGACCATCGATAAAACCTTGTAGGTCTAAAACCAGTTCTAAACTGATAATATAAGATTTTAGTTTCACCATATATCAAACATTGTAGCTTTAAAACCTTCTTTCAATGGAAGCTGTACCTACCATGGAAATAAGATTGTAGCTCTAAAACTAAAAAAAAAAACAGCATTTTGCCAAATTAATTATGTCATTATTTTCAAATAATTAGTATTATTAATTAATGTTATTCGATAACTATTTGGACATATATATATATATATATATATATATATATATATATATATATATATATATATATATATATATATATATATATTTAAACCAAATACATCAACAATTTCATATGAATTATTCCATTAAGGTTCTGAATTCATTGAGAATTATTTATACATTCATTAGAGACAGACAATTACTGATGTATTGTTATAATAGAACTTACATATTAAAGTGCAACAAGGAATTAAAACTTATTCAAGTTCATCGGCATCCATTACAGCATAATTTTTTATATATTATATATTTTATATTACTTATTATTAATATATTTATACATTTTATACTACTTATGTTGGGTAGTGTTATATTTTTGATTATATTATATATTATACATTTCTGCCAGCTTTATACCGGATCTGTGCATAGATATCTATATCTTCAGTAGGATACTCGATGAGTGCACAAAATTTTGTGCTATAATATACTATTATGTATACCTGGTTAAATAATAAAATAAATAAAAAAAAATAAAAGAAATTTTAATAATGATCGAAGCACAGACAGTGTGTATATAACATTGTCTTATGTCTTTGACATGGTAAATACTTTTGCTGAAAACGATGGTGCTCTCATAATTATTTATCATGTCATAATTTTGTGAACATTTAAACTAAATATGTCAACATTTTTGTTTTTGACCATATTCCACCATATAAATAAAGTAAAAAATACACACGTAACTTCACTTTCCTATCATGATGTCATAGGAAAAGTCTGCACGAAAAAGTACTTTCAAAATGATACCTTCTAAATTTAAGGCAATTATTTGTTTACTACAAAAAAAAAATGATTCATGTGTTAAAAAACAAAATTTTGACATATTTCACCTCATTTCTTTAAAAAATTATGCATGATAAAGAAATTCTGAGGCCACCACCGTTTTCGGCAGCAAAAAATACTTCGGAAATGACACTTTGCATAAGGCAAACAAAAATAAAATACGTATTTATTGCACGGTTAAGTCATGCATGACGTAATCGTTTGAGACTGCCGACTACCGCATGAAAATCGTCCGAGCCAGGTCTGAAAATCGTCCGACTCTTGGAGGAATTTCGTGCGGCAGAGTGGGGAGAATGTTTATACTTCGCACGTTCGATTTGGCCACGGAGTATGCACGATCTTTATGCGCGCCTACCTACATTTTTCGTCCGGTGGTATAGTACCTTTATTGCGCGTAGAGGGCCGGACGAAAGTCTTGCCTCTAGTCTCTCCGTGCAGCAGAATCGAACCGGACTTCGATAGAATGACTCATTAGTGTCCCAAAAAGTGGTTGGAACCGAGGACCAAATGCTAGATAATTGCTGCTACCTTCAAAATGCGGTATTGGTACACCCTCCATAAATAGCTGTTTTTTACGTTATTCAAAGTGGAATATTTTGTTATCTACTGAGCTGAAGGGAACCGGACTTCGAAAGAATTACTTTTTCGTGTCCCACAAAGTCGTTAGAACCAAGCAACAAATGCAATATGATTGTTGCAGCCTTTAAAATGCGGTATTGGTGAACCCTCCATAAATAGTTGATTTTTACGTTATTGAAAGTGGAATATTTTTTTATCTTCGCAGAAGAATCGAACAGGACTTCGATAGAATGACTCATTAGTGTCCTAAAAAGTGGTTGGAACCGAGGAACAAATGCTGAATGATTGTTGCTACCTTTAAAATTACACACTTTTTCAACCTGCGTAAACGGCTGCTTTTTACGTTATTCAAAGTGAAATAATTTTTTATCCGCTGAGCAGAATCGAACCGGTCTTCGATAGAATGACTCTTTCGTGTCCCACAAAGTCGTTAGAACCAAGCAACAAATGCTATATGATTGTTGCAGCCTTCAAAATGCGGTATTGGTGAACCCTCCATAAACAGCTGTTTTTTACTTTATTCAAAATGAAATATTTTTTTATCTACAGAGCAGCATCGGACCGCACCTCGATAGAATTACTTGTTTATGTCCCAAAAAGTTGTTGGAACCTAGCAACAAATGCTAGATGATTGTTGATACCTTCAAAATGCGGTATTGGTGCACCCTCCATAAACAGCTGTTTTTTACTTTATTCAAAATGAAATATTTTTTTATCTACAGAGCAGAATCGAATAGGACTTCGATAGAATGACTCATTAGCGTCCCAAAAAGTGGTTGGAACTGAGCAATAAATGCTGGATCATTGTTGCTATCTTTAAAATGACGCACTTTTACACCCTGCATAAACGGCCGTTTTTTACGTTATTCAATGCGAAATATTTTTTATCTGCCCAGCAGAATCGAACCAGACCTCGAAAGAATGACTCTTTCGTGATGACGCTGAAGCTAGCAGCAGATTCCCAGCAGCAGATTCGGCGGAGCAGTGGTTCTCATTGATCCAAAGTATATCGTAATTATATGAGGATCGGTGATAACTATCGGTCCACAATTTTTACCATATCGTCTATACAACACTAACAATCGAATAGTAATAATAAAGTTAGGAAAAATTCATATAAACCAGGGAATTGTTTAAACAATTTTTAAACAAGATGTGCTGCTGGCAAAACGGGGACATGTCCACCTCTGTAATTCTATTTACATGATCCCTACAACATTAGTAGTCGATTACACAAAGTGAAAAAAATTAACAAAAATGCGTACGGCCTGTAGAATTGTTTAAATAATCTATAAACAATATCTGCTGCTGGGAAAACGGAGATATGTCCACGTCTGTAATTCTTATTATACGTCCTATACGACATTAGAAATCGATTGCACCAAGTGAAAAAATTAACAAAAATGCGTACGGCCTGTGGAATTATTTAAATAATCTATAAACAATATCTGCTGCTGGCAAAACGGGAACATGTCCACCTCTGTAATTCTATTTACATGATCCCTACAACATTAGTAGTCGATTACACAAAGTGAAAAAAATTAACAAAAATGCGTACGGCCTGTAGAATTGTTTAAATAATCTATAAACAATATCTGCTGCTGGCAAAACGGGAACATGTCCACCTCTGTAATTCTTATTATACGTCCTATACGACATTAGAAATCGATTACACAAAGTGAAAAAAATTAACAAAAATGCGTATGGCCTGTAGAATTGTTTAAAAAATCTATAAACAATATCTGCTGCTGGGAAAACGGAGATATGTCCACGTCTGTAATTCTTATTATACGTCCTATACGACATTAGAAATCGATTACACCAAGTGAAATAATTAACAAAAATGCGTACGGCCTGTGGAATTATTTAAATAATCTATAAACAATATCTGCTGCTGGCAAAACGGGAACATGTCCACCTCTGTAATTCTATTTACATGATCCCTACAACATTAGTAGTCGATTACACAAAGTGAAAAAAATTAACAAAAATGCGTACGGCCTGTAGAATTGTTTAAATAATCTATAAACAATATCTCCTGCTAGGAAAACGGAGATATGTCCACGTCTGTAATTCTTTTTATACGTCCTATACGACATTAGAAATCGATTACACCAAGTGAAAAAAATTAACAAAAATGCGTACGGCCTGTGGAATTATTTAAATAATCTATAAACAATATCTGCTGCAGGCAAAACGGGAACATGTCCACCTCTGTAATTCTATTTACATGATCCCTACAACATTAGTAGTCGATTACACAAAGTGAAAAAAATTAACAAAAATGCGTACGGCCTGTAGAATTGTTTAAATAATCTATAAACAATATCTGCTGCTAGGAAAACGGAGATATGTCCACGTCTGTAATTCTTTTTATACGTCCTATACGACATTAGAAATCGATTACACAAAGTGAAAAAAATTAACAAAAATGCGTACGGCCTGTAGAATTGTTTAAATAATCTATAAACAATATCTGCTGCTAGGAAAACGGAGATATGTCCACGTCTGTAATTCTTTTTATACGTCCTATACGACATTAGAAATCGATTACACCAAGTGAAAAAAATTAACAAAAATGCGTACGGCCTGTGGAATTATTTAAATAATCTATAAACAATATCTGCTGCAGGCAAAACGGGAACATGTCCACCTCTGTAATTCTATTTACATGATCCCTACAACATTAGTAGTCGATTACACAAAGTGAAAAAAATTAACAAAAATGCGTACGGCCTGTAGAATTGTTTAAATAATCTATAAACAATATCTGCTACTAGGAAAACGGAGATATGTCCACGTCTGTAATTCTTTTTATACGTCCTATACGACATTAGAAATCGATTACGCAAAGTGAAAAAAATTAACAAAAATGCGTGCGGCCTGTGGAATTGTTTAAATAATCTATAAACAATATCTGCTGCTGGGAAAACGGGGACATGTCCACCTCTGTAATTCTATTTACATGATCCCTACAACATTAGTAGTCGATTACACAAAGTGAAAAAAATTAACAAAAATGCGTACGGCCTGTAGAATTGTTTAAATAATCTATAAACAATATCTGCTGCTGGGAAAACGGAGATATGTCCACGTCTGTAATTCTTATTATACGTCCTATACGACATTAGAAATCGATTGCACCAAGTGAAAAAATTAACAAAAATGCGTACGGCCTGTGGAATTATTTAAATAATCTATAAACAATATCTGCTGCTGGGAAAACGGGGACATGTCCACCTCTGTAATTCTATTTACATGAGCCCTACAACATTAGTAGTCGATTACACAAAGTGAAAAAAATTAACAAAAATGCGTACGGCCTGTAGAATTGTTTAAATAATCTATAAACAATATCTCCTGCTAGGAAAACGGAGATATGTCCACGTCTGTAATTCTTTTTATACGTCCTATACGACATTAGAAATCGATTACACAAAGTGAAAAAAAATTAACAAAAATTGCGTACGGCCTGTAGAATTGTTTAAATAATCTATAAACAATATCTGCTGCTGGGAAAACGGAGATATGTCCACGTCTGTAATTCTTATTATACGTCCTATACGACATTAGAAATCGATTACACAAAGTGAAAAAAATTAACAAAAATGCGTATGGCCTGTAGAATTGTTTAAAAAATCTATAAACAATATCTGCTGCTGGGAAAACGGAGATATGTCCACGTCTGTAATTCTTATTATACGTCCTATACGACATTAGAAATCGATTACACCAAGTGAAAAAAATTAACAAAAATGCGTACGGCCTGTGGAATTATTTAAATAATCTATAAACAATATCTGCTGCAGGCAAAACGGGAACATGTCCACCTCTGTAATTCTATTTACATGATCCCTACAACATTAGTAGTCGATTACACAAAGTGAAAAAAATTAACAAAAATGCGTACGGCCTGTAGAATTGTTTAAATAATCTATAAACAATATCTGCTGCTAGGAAAACGGAGATATGTCCACGTCTGTAATTCTTTTTATACGTCCTATACGACATTAGAAATCGATTACACAAAGTGAAAAAAATTAACAAAAATGCGTACGGCCTGTAGAATTGTTTAAATAATCTATAAACAATATCTGCTGCTAGGAAAACGGAGATATGTCCACGTCTGTAATTCTTTTTATACGTCCTATACGACATTAGAAATCGATTACACCAAGTGAAAAAAATTAACAAAAATGCGTACGGCCTGTGGAATTATTTAAATAATCTATAAACAATATCTGCTGCAGGCAAAACGGGAACATGTCCACCTCTGTAATTCTATTTACATGATCCCTACAACATTAGTAGTCGATTACACAAAGTGAAAAAAATTAACAAAAATGCGTACGGCCTGTAGAATTGTTTAAATAATCTATAAACAATATCTGTTGCTAGGGAAACGGAGAAATGTCCACCTCTGTAATTCTTTTTATACGTCCTATACGACATTAGAAATCGAATACAGATAGTGAAAAAAATTAACAAAAATGCGTACGGCCTGTAGAATTGTTTAAATAATCTATAAACAATATCTGCTGCTAGGAAAACGGAGATATGTCCACGTCTGTAATTTCTTGTATACGTCCTATACGACATTAGAAACCGATTACACAAAGTGAAAAAAATTAACAAAAATGCGTACGGCCTGTACAATTGTTTAAATCATCTATAAACAATATCTGCTGCTAGGAAAACGGAGATATGTCCACGTCTGTAATTCTTTTTATACGTCCTATACGACATTAGAAATCGATTACACAAAGTGAAAAAAATGAACAAAAATGCGTACGGCCTGTAGAATTGTTTAAATAATCTACAAACAATATCTGTTGCTGGCAAAACGGGGACATGTCCACCTCTGTAATTCTATTTACGTGATCCCTACAACAATAGTAGTCGATTACACAAAGTGAAAAAAATTAACAAAAATGCCTACGGCCTGTAGAATTGTTTAAATAATCTATAAACAATATCTGCTGCTGGGAAAACGGAGATATGTCCACGTCTGTAATTCTTATTATACGTCCTATACGACATTAGAAATCGATTACACAAAGTGAAAAAAATTAACAAAAATGCGTGCGACCTGTGGAATTGTTTAAATAATCTATAAACAATATCTCCTGCTAGGAAAACGGAGATATGTCCACGTCTGTAATTCTTTTTATACGTCCTATACGACATTAGTTACTCATACACACACATACGTACGTACACGTGTCGATATTCAATAGGCCATTGTTTGAGGATTGTTCAGACAATTCGGTAGGCTGTATGCATTTTTGTTACATTATTTTACTTGATAGAATCGGTTAGTGTAAAAAGTATTACAGACGTGAACCTGTCTCCGTTTTCCCAGCAGCAGATATTGTTTATAGATTATTTAAACAATTCTACAGGCCGTACGCATTTTTGTTAATTTTTTTCACTTTGTGTAATCGATTTCTAATGTCGTATAGGACGTATAAAAAGAATTACAGACGTGGACATATCTCCGTTTTCCTAGCAGCAGATATTGTTTATAGATTATTTAAACAATTCTACAGGCCGTACGCATTTTTGTTAATTTTTTTCACTTTGTGTAATCGATTTCTAATGTTGTAGGGATCATGTAAATAGAATTACAGAGGTGGACATGTCCCCGTTTTGCCAGCAACAGATATTGTTTATAGATTATTTAAACAATTCTACAGGCCGTACGCATTTTTGTTAATTTTTTTCACTTTGTGTAATCGATTTCTAATGTCGTATAGGACGTATAAAAAGAATTACAGACGTGGACATATCTCCGTTTTCCCAGCAGCAGATATTGTTTATAGATTATTTAAACAATTCTACAGGCCGTACGCATTTTTGTTAATTTTTTTCACTTTCTGTAATCGACTACTAATGTTGTAGGGATCATGTAAATAGAATTACAGAGGTGGACATGTCCCCGTTTTGCCAGCAGCAGATATTGTTTATAGATTATTTAAACAATTCTACAGGCCGTACGCATTTTTGTTAATTTTTTTCACTTTGTGTAATCGATTTCTAATGTCGTATAGGACATATAATAAGAATTACAGACGTGGACATATCTCCGTTTTCCCAGCAGCAGATATTGTTTATAGATTATTTAAACAATTCTACAGGCCGTACGCATTTTTGTTAATTTTTTTCACTTTGTGTAATCGATTTCTAATGTCGTATAGGACGTATAAAAAGAATTACAGACGTGGACATATCTCCGTTTTCCCAGCAGCAGATATTGTTTATAGATTATTTAAACAATTCTACAGGCCGTACGCATTTTTGTTAATTTTTTTCACTTTGTGTAATCGATTTCTAATGTCGTATAGGACGTATAAAAAGAATTACAGACGTGGACATATCTCCGTTTCCTCAGCAGCAGATATTGTTTATAGATTATTTAAACCATTCAACAGGCCGTACGCATTTTTGTTAATTTTTTTCACTTTCTGTATTCGATTTCTAATGTCGTATAGGACGTATACAAGGAATTACAGACGTAGACATATCTCCGTTTTCCTAGCAGCAGATATTGTTTATAGATGATTTAAACAATTGTACAGGCCGTACGCATTTTTGTTAATTTTTTTCACTTTGTGTAATCGGTTTCTAATGTCGTGTAGGACGTATACAAGGAATTACAGACGTGGACATATCTCCGTTTTCCTAGCAGCAGATATTGTTTATAGATTATTTAAACAATCCTACAGGCCGTACGCATTTTTGTTAATTTTTTTCACTTCATGTAATCGATTTCTATTGTCGTATAGGACGTATACAAACAATTACAGACGTGGACATATCTCCGTTTTCCCAGCAGCAGATATTGTTTATAGATTATTTAAACAATTGTACAGGCCGTACGCATTTTTGTTAATTTTTTTCACTTTGTGTAATCGATTTCTAATGTCGTATAGGACGTATAAAAAGAATTACAGACGTGGACATATCTCCGTTTTCCCAGCAGCAGATATTGTTTATAGATTATTTAAACAATTCTACAGGCCGTACGCATTTTTGTTAATTTTTTTCACTTTGTGTAATCGATTTCTAATGTCGTATAGGACGTATAAAAAGAATTACAGACGTGGACATATCTCCGTTTTCCCAGCAGCAGATATTGTTTATAGATTATTTAAACAATTCTACAGGCCGTACGCATTTTTGTTAATTTTTTTCACTTTGTGTAATCGATTTCTAATGTCGTATAGGACGTATAAAAAGAATTACAGACGTGGACATATCTCCGTTTTCCCAGCAGCAGATATTGTTTATAGATTATTTAAACAATTCTACAGGCCGTACGCATTTTTGTTAATTTTTTTCACTTTCTGTAATCGACTACTAATGTTGTAGGGATCATGTAAATAGAATTACAGAGGTGGACATGTCCCCGTTTTGCCAGCAGCAGATATTGTTTATAGATTATTTAAACAATTCTACAGGCCGTACGCATTTATGTTAATTTTTTTCACTTTGTGTAATCGATTTCTAATGTCGTATAGGACGTATAAAAAGAATTACAGACGTGGACATATCTCCGTTTTCCCAGCAGCAGATATTGTTTATAGATTATTTAAACAATTCTACAGGCCGTACGCATTTTTGTTAATTTTTTTCACTTTGTGTAATCGATTTCTAATGTCGTATAGGACGTATAAAAAGAATTACAGACGTGGACATATCTCCGTTTTCCTAGCAGCAGATATTGTTTATAGATTATTTAAACAATTCTACAGGCCGTACGCATTTTTGTTAATTTTTTTCACTTTGTGTAATCGATTTCTAATGTCGTATAGGACGTATAAAAAGAATTACAGACGTGGACATATCTCCGTTTTCCTAGCAGCAGATATTGTTTATAGATTATTTAAACAATTCTACAGGCCGTACGCATTTTTGTTAATTTTTTTCACTTTGTGTAATCGATTTCTAATGTCGTATAGGACGTATAAAAAGAATTACAGACGTGGACATATCTCCGTTTTCCTAGCAGCAGATATTGTTTATAGATTATTTAAACAATTCTACAGGCCGTACGCATTTTTGTTAATTTTTTTCACTTTGTGTAATCGATTTCTAATGTCGTATAGGACATATAATAAGAATTACAGACGTGGACATATCTCCGTTTTCCCAGCAGCAGATATTGTTTATAGATTATTTAAACAATTCTACAGGCCGTACGCATTTTTGTTAATTTTTTTCACTTTCTGTAATCGACTACTAATGTTGTAGGGATCATGTAAATAGAATTACAGAGGTGGACATGTCCCCGTTTTGCCAGCAGCAGATATTGTTTATAGATTATTTAAACAATTCTACAGGCCGTACGCATTTATGTTAATTTTTTTCACTTTGTGTACTCGATTTCTAATGTCGTATAGGACGTATAATAAGAATTACAGACGTGGACATATCTCCGTTTTCCCAGCAGCAGATATTGTTTATAGATTATTTAAACAATTCTACAGGCCGTACGCATTTTTGTTAATTTTTTTCACTTTGTGTAATCGATTTCTAATGTCGTATAGGACGTATAAAAAGAATTACAGACGTGGACATATCTCCGTTTTCCTAGCAGCAGATATTGTTTATAGATTATTTAAACAATTCTACAGGCCGTACGCATTTTTGTTAATTTTTTTCACTTTGTGTAATCGATTTCTAATGTCGTATAGGACGTATAAAAAGAATTACAGACGTGGACATATCTCCGTTTTCCTAGCAGCAGATATTGTTTATAGATTATTTAAACAATTCTACAGGCCGTACGCATTTTTGTTAATTTTTTTCACTTTCTGTAATCGACTACTAATGTTGTAGGGATCATGTAAATAGAATTACAGAGGTGGACATGTCCCCGTTTTGCCAGCAGCAGATATTGTTTATAGATTATTTAAACAATTCTACAGGCCGTACGCATTTTTGTTAATTTTTTTCACTTTGTGTAATCGATTTCTAATGTCGTATAGGACATATAATAAGAATTACAGACGTGGACATATCTCCGTTTTCCCAGCAGCAGATATTGTTTATAGATTATTTAAACAATTCTACAGGCCGTACGCATTTTTGTTAATTTTTTTCACTTTGTGTAATCGATTTCTAATGTCGTATAGGACGTATAAAAAGAATTACAGACGTGGACATATCTCCGTTTTCCTAGCAGCAGATATTGTTTATAGATTATTTAAACAATTCTACAGGCCGTACGCATTTTTGTTAATTTTTTTCACTTTGTGTAATCGATTTCTAATGTCGTATAGGACGTATAAAAAGAATTACAGACGTGGACATATCTCCGTTTTCCCAGCAGCAGATATTGTTTATAGATTATTTAAACAATTCTACAGGCCGTACGCATTTTTGTTAATTTTTTTCACTTTGTGTAATCGACTACTAATGTTGTAGGGATCATGTAAATAGAATTACAGAGGTGGACATGTCCCCGTTTTGCCAGCAGCAGATATTGTTTATAGATTATTTAAACAATTCTACAGGCCGTACGCATTTTTGTTAATTTTTTTCACTTTGTGTAATCGATTTCTAATGTCGTATAGGACGTATAAAAAGAATTACAGACGTGGACATATCTCCGTTTTCCCAGCAGCAGATATTGTTTATAGATTATTTAAACAATTCTACAGGCCGTACGCATTTTTGTTAATTTTTTTCACTTTGTGTAATCGATTTCTAATGTCGTATAGGACGTATAAAAAGAATTACAGACGTGGACATATCTCCGTTTTCCTAGCAGAAGATATTGTTTATAGATTATTTAAACAATTCTACAGGCCGTACGCATTTTTGTTAATTTTTTTCACTTTGTGTAATCGATTTCTAATGTCGTATAGGACGTATAAAAAGAATTACAGACGTGGACATATCTCCGTTTTCCTAGCAGCAGATATTGTTTATAGATTATTTAAACAATTCTACAGGCCGTACGCATTTTTGTTAATTTTTTTCACTTTGTGTAATCGATTTCTAATGTCGTATAGGACGTATAAAAAGAATTACAGACGTGGACATATCTCCGTTTTCCTAGCAGCAGATATTGTTTATAGATTATTTAAACAATTCTACAGGCCGTACGCATTTTTGTTAATTTCTTTCACTTTGTGTAATCGATTTCTAATGTCGTATAGGACATATAATAAGAATTACAGACGTGGACATATCTCCGTTTTCCCAGCAGCAGATATTGTTTATAGATTATTTAAACAATTCTACAGGCCGTACGCATTTTTGTTAATTTTTTTCACTTTCTGTAATCGACTACTAATGTTGTAGGGATCATGTAAATAGAATTACAGAGGTGGACATGTCCCCGTTTTGCCAGCAGCAGATATTGTTTATAGATTATTTAAACAATTCTACAGGCCGTACGCATTTATGTTAATTTTTTTCACTTTGTGTACTCGATTTCTAATGTCGTATAGGACGTATAATAAGAATTACAGACGTGGACATATCTCCGTTTTCCCAGCAGCAGATATTGTTTATAGATTATTTAAACAATTCTACAGGCCGTACGCATTTTTGTTAATTTTTTTCACTTTGTGTAATCGATTTCTAATGTCGTATAGGACGTATAAAAAGAATTACAGACGTGGACATATCTCCGTTTTCCTAGCAGCAGATATTGTTTATAGATTATTTAAACAATTCTACAGGCCGTACGCATTTTTGTTAATTTTTTTCACTTTGTGTAATCGATTTCTAATGTCGTATAGGACGTATAAAAAGAATTACAGGCGTGGACATATCTCCGTTTTCCTAGCAGCAGATATTGTTTATAGATTATTTAAACAATTCTACAGGCCGTACGCATTTTTGTTAATTTTTTTCACTTTCTGTAATCGACTACTAATGTTGTAGGGATCATGTAAATAGAATTACAGAGGTGGACATGTCCCCGTTTTGCCAGCAGCAGATATTGTTTATAGATTATTTAAACAATTCTACAGGCCGTACGCATTTTTGTTAATTTTTTTCACTTTGTGTAATCGATTTCTAATGTCGTATAGGACATATAATAAGAATTACAGACGTGGACATATCTCCGTTTTCCTAGCAGAAGCTATTGTTTATAGATTATTTAAACAATTCTACAGGCCGTACGCATTTTTGTTAATTTTTTTCACTTTGTGTAATCGATTTCTAATGTCGTATAGGACGTATAAAAAGAATTACAGACGTGGACATATCTCCGTTTTCCTAGCAGCAGATATTGTTTATAGATTATTTAAACAATTCTACAGGCCGTACGCATTTTTGTTAATTTTTTTCACTTTGTGTAATCGATTTCTAATGTCGTATAGGACGTATAAAAAGAATTACAGACGTGGACATATCTCCGTTTTCCTAGCAGCAGATATTGTTTATAGATTATTTAAACAATTCTACAGGCCGTACGCATTTTTGTTAATTTTTTTCACTTTGTGTAATCGATTTCTAATGTCGTATAGGACGTATAAAAAGAATTACAGACGTGGACATATCTCCGTTTTCCTAGCAGCAGATATTGTTTATAGATTATTTAAACAATTCTACAGGCCGTACGCATTTTTGTTAATTTTTTTCACTTTCTGTAATCGACTACTAATGTTGTAGGGATCATGTAAATAGAATTACAGAGGTGGACATGTCCCCGTTTTGCCAGCAGCAGATATTGTTTATAGATTATTTAAACAATTCTACAGGCCGTACGCATTTATGTTAATTTTTTTCACTTTGTGTACTCGATTTCTAATGTCGTATAGGACGTATAATAAGAATTACAGACGTGGACATATCTCCGTTTTCCCAGCAGCAGATATTGTTTATAGATTATTTAAACAATTCTACAGGCCGTACGCATTTTTGTTAATTTTTTTCACTTTGTGTAATCGATTTCTAATGTCGTATAGGACGTATAAAAAGAATTACAGACGTGGACATATCTCCGTTTTCCTAGCAGAAGCTATTGTTTATAGATTATTTAAACAATTCTACCGCCGTACGCATTTTTGTTAATTTTTTTCACTTTGTGTAATCGATTTCTAATGTCGTATAGGACGTATAAAAAGAATTACAGACGTGGACATATCTCCGTTTTCCTAGCAGCAGATATTGTTTATAGATTATTTAAACAATTCTACAGGCCGTACGCATTTTTGTTAATTTTTTTCACTTTGTGTAATCGATTTCTAATGTCGTATAGGACGTATAAAAAGAATTACAGACGTGGACATATCTTCGTTTTCCTAGCAGCAGATATTGTTTATAGATTATTTAAACAATTCTACAGGCCGTACGCATTTTTGTTAATTTCTTTCACTTTGTGTAATCGATTTCTAATGTCGTATAGGACATATAATAAGAATTACAGACGTGGACATATCTCCGTTTTCCCAGCAGCAGATATTGTTTATAGATTATTTGAACAATTCTACAGGCCGTACGCATTTTTGTTAATTTTTTTCACTTTCTGTAATCGACTACTAATGTTGTAGGGATCATGTAAATAGAATTACAGAGGTGGACATGTCCCCGTTTTGCCAGCAGCAGATATTGTTTATAGATTATTTAAACAATTCTACAGGCCGTACGCATTTATGTTAAGTTTTTTCACTTTGTGTACTCGATTTCTAATGTCGTATAGGACGTATAATAAGAATTACAGACGTGGACATATCTCCGTTTTCCCAGCAGCAGATATTGTTTATAGATTATTTAAACAATTCTACAGGCCGTACGCATTTTTGTTAATTTTTTTCACTTTGTGTAATCGATTTCTAATGTCGTATAGGACGTATAAAAAGAATTACAGACGTGGACATATCTCCGTTTTCCTAGCAGCAGATATTGTTTATAGATTATTTAAACAATTCTACAGGCCGTACGCATTTTTGTTAATTTTTTTCACTTTGTGTAATCGATTTCTAATGTCGTATAGGACGTATAAAAAGAATTACAGGCGTGGACATATCTCCGTTTTCCTAGCAGCAGATATTGTTTATAGATTATTTAAACAATTCTACAGGCCGTACGCATTTTTGTTAATTTTTTTCACTTTCTGTAATCGACTACTAATGTTGTAGGGATCATGTAAATAGAATTACAGAGGTGGACATGTCCCCGTTTTGCCAGCAGCAGATATTGTTTATAGATTATTTAAACAATTCTACAGGCCGTACGCATTTTTGTTAATTTTTTTCACTTTGTGTAATCGATTTCTAATGTCGTATAGGACATATAATAAGAATTACAGACGTGGACATATCTCCGTTTTCCCAGCAGCATATATTGTTTATAGATTATTTAAACAATTCTACAGGCCGTACGCATTTTTGTTAATTTTTTTCACTTTCTGTAATCGACTACTAATGTTGTAGGGATCATGTAAATAGAATTACAGAGGTGGACATGTCCCCGTTTTGCCAGCAGCAGATATTGTTTATAGATTATTTAAACAATTCTACAGGCCGTACACATTTATGTTAATTTTTTTCACTTTGTGTACTCGATTTCTAATGTCGTATAGGACGTATAATAAGAATTACAGACGTGGACATATCTCCGTTTTCCCAGCAGCAGATATTGTTTATAGATTATTTAAACAATTCTACAGGCCGTACGCATTTTTGTTAATTTTTTTCACTTTGTGTAATCGATTTCTAATGTCGTATAGGACGTATAAAAAGAATTACAGACGTGGACATATCTCCGTTTTCCCAGCAGCAGATATTGTTTATAGATTATTTAAACAATTCTACAGGCCGTACGCATTTTTGTTAATTTTTTTCACTTTGTGTAATCGATTTCTAATGTCGTATAGGACGTATAAAAAGAATTACAGACGTGGACATATCTCCGTTTTCCTAGCAGCAGATATTGTTTATAGATTATTTAAACAATTCTACAGGCCGTACGCATTTTTGTTAATTTTTTTCACTTTGTGTAATCGATTTCTAATGTCGTATAGGACGTATAAAAAGAATTACAGACGTGGACATATCTCCGTTTTCCTAGCAGCAGATATTGTTTATAGATTATTTAAACAATTCTACAGGCCGTACGCATTTTTGTTAATTTTTTTCACTTTGTGTAATCGATTTCTAATGTCGTATAGGACGTATAAAAAGAATTACAGACGTGGACATATCTCCGTTTTCCTAGCAGCAGATATTGTTTATAGATTATTTAAACAATTCTACAGGCCGTACGCATTTTTGTTAATTTTTTTCACTTTGTGTAATCGATTTCTAATGTCGTATAGGACGTATAAAAAGAATTACAGACGTGGACATATCTCCGTTTTCCTAGCAGCAGATATTGTTTATACATTATTTAAACAATTCTACAGGCCGTACGCATTTTTGTTAATTTTTTTCACTTTCTGTAATCGACTACTAATGTTGTAGGGATCATGTAAATAGAATTACAGAGGTGGACATGTCCCCGTTTTGCCAGCAGCAGATATTGTTTATAGATTATTTAAACAATTCTACAGGCCGTACGCATTTTTGTTAATTTCTTTCACTTTGTGTAATCGATTTCTAATGTCGTATAGGACATATAATAAGAATTACAGACGTGGACATATCTCCGTTTTCCCAGCAGCAGATATTGTTTATAGATTATTTGAACAATTCTACAGGCCGTACGCATTTTTGTTAATTTTTTTCACTTTCTGTAATCGACTACTAATGTTGTAGGGATCATGTAAATAGAATTACAGAGGTGGACATGTCCCCGTTTTGCCAGCAGCAGATATTGTTTATAGATTATTTAAACAATTCTACAGGCCGTACGCATTTATGTTAATTTTTTTCACTTTGTGTACTCGATTTCTAATGTCGTATAGGACGTATAATAAGAATTACAGACGTGGACATATCTCCGTTTTCCCAGCAGCAGATATTGTTTATAGATTATTTAAACAATTCTACAGGCCGTACGCATTTTTGTTAATTTTTTTCACTTTGTGTAATCGATTTCTAATGTCGTATAGGACGTATAAAAAGAATTACAGACGTGGACATATCTCCGTTTTCCTAGCAGCAGATATTGTTTATAGATTATTTAAACAATTCTACAGGCCGTACGCATTTTTGTTAATTTTTTTCACTTTGTGTAATCGATTTCTAATGTCGTATAGGACGTATAAAAAGAATTACAGGCGTGGACATATCTCCGTTTTCCTAGCAGCAGATATTGTTTATAGATTATTTAAACAATTCTACAGGCCGTACGCATTTTTGTTAATTTTTTTCACTTTCTGTAATCGACTACTAATGTTGTAGGGATCATGTAAATAGAATTACAGAGGTGGACATGTCCCCGTTTTGCCAGCAGCAGATATTGTTTATAGATTATTTAAACAATTCTACAGGCCGTACGCATTTTTGTTAATTTTTTTCACTTTGTGTAATCGATTTCTAATGTCGTATAGGACATATAATAAGAATTACAGACGTGGACATATCTCCGTTTTCCCAGCAGCAGATATTGTTTATAGATTATTTAAACAATTCTACAGGCCGTACGCATTTTTGTTAATTTCTTTCACTTTGTGTAATCGATTTCTAATGTCGTATAGGACATATAAAAAGAATTACAGACGCGGACATATCTCCGTTTTCCTAGCAGCAGATATTGTTTATGGATTATTTAAACAATTCTACAGGCCGTACGCATTTTTGTTAATTTTTTTCACTTGGTGTAATCGATTTCTAATGTCGTATAGGACGTATAATAAGAATTACAGACGTGGACATATCTCCGTTTTCCCAGCAGCATATATTGTTTATAGATTATTTGAACAACTCTACAGGCCGTACGCATTTTTGTTAATTTTTTTCACTTTCTGTAATCGACTACTAATGTTGTAGGGATCATGTAAATAGAATTACAGAGGTGGACATGTCCCCGTTTTGCCAGCAGCAGATATTGTTTATAGATTATTTAAACAATTCTACAGGCCGTACGCATTTATGTTAATTTTTTTCACTTTGTGTAATCGATTTGTAATGTCGTATAGGACGTATAATAAGAATTACAGACGTGGACATATCTCCGTTTTCCCAGCAGCAGATATTGTTTATAGATTATTTAAACAATTCTACAGGCCGTACGCATTTTTGTTAATTTTTTTCACTTTGTGTAATCGATTTGTAATGTCGTATAGGACGTATAAAAAGAATTACAGACGTGGACATATCTCCGTTTTCCTAGCAGAAGCTATTGTTTATAGATTATTTAAACAATTCTACAGGCCGTACGCATTTTTGTTAATTTTTTTCACTTTGTGTAATCGATTTCTAATGTCGTATAGGTCGTATAAAAAGAATTACAGACGTGGACATATCTCCGTTTTCCTAGCAGCAGATATTGTTTATAGATTATTTAAACAATTCTACAGGCCGTACGCATTTTTGTTAATTTTTTTCACTTTGTGTAATCGATTTCTAATGTCGTATAGGACGTATAAAAAGAATTACAGACGTGGACATATCTCCGTTTTCCTAGCAGCAGATATTGTTTATAGATTATTTAAACAATTCTACAGGCCGTACGCATTTTTGTTAATTTCTTTCACTTTGTGTAATCGATTTCTAATGTCGTATAGGACATATAATAAGAATTACAGACGTGGACATATCTCCGTTTTCCCAGCAGCAGATATTGTTTATAGATTATTTGAACAATTCTACAGGCCGTACGCATTTTTGTTAATTTTTTTCACTTTCTGTAATCGACTACTAATGTTGTAGGGATCATGTAAATAGAATTACAGAGGTGGACATGTCCCCGTTTTGCCAGCAGCAGATATTGTTTATAGATTATTTAAACAATTCTACAGGCCGTACGCATTTATGTTAATTTTTTTCACTTTGTGTACTCGATTTCTAATGTCGTATAGGACGTATAATAAGAATTACAGACGTGGACATATCTCCGTTTTCCCAGCAGCAGATATTGTTTATAGATTATTTAAACAATTCTACAGGCCGTACGCATTTTTGTTAATTTTTTTCACTTTGTGTAATCGATTTCTAATGTCGTATAGGACGTATAAAAAGAATTACAGACGTGGACATATCTCCGTTTTCCTAGCAGCAGATATTGTTTATAGATTATTTAAACAATTCTACAGGCCGTACGCATTTTTGTTAATTTTTTTCACTTTGTGTAATCGATTTCTAATGTCGTATAGGACGTATAAAAAGAATTACAGGCGTGGACATATCTCCGTTTTCCTAGCAGCAGATATTGTTTATAGATTATTTAAACAATTCTACAGGCCGTACGCATTTTTGTTAATTTTTTTCACTTTCTGTAATCGACTACTAATGTTGTAGGGATCATGTAAATAGAATTACAGAGGTGGACATGTCCCCGTTTTGCCAGCAGCAGATATTGTTTATAGATTATTTAAACAATTCTACAGGCCGTACGCATTTTTGTTAATTTTTTTCACTTTGTGTAATCGATTTCTAATGTCGTATAGGACATATAATAAGAATTACAGACGTGGACATATCTCCGTTTTCCCAGCAGCAGATATTGTTTATAGATTATTTAAACAATTCTACAGGCCGTACGCATTTTTGTTAATTTCTTTCACTTTGTGTAATCGATTTCTAATGTCGTATAGGACATATAAAAAGAATTACAGACGTGGACATATCTCCGTTTTCCTAGCAGCAGATATTGTTTATGGATTATTTAAACAATTCTACAGGCCGTACGCATTTTTGTTAATTTTTTTCACTTTGTGTAATCGATTTCTAATGTCGTATAGGACGTATAATAAGAATTACAGACGTGGACATATCTCCGTTTTCCCAGCAGCATATATTGTTTATAGATTATTTAAACAACTCTACAGGCCGTACGCATTTTTGTTAATTTTTTTCACTTTCTGTAATCGACTACTAATGTTGTAGGGATCATGTAAATAGAATTACAGAGGTGGACATGTCCCCGTTTTGCCAGCAGCAGATATTGTTTATAGATTATTTAAACAATTCTACAGGCCGTACGCATTTATGTTAATTTTTTTCACTTTGTGTACTCGATTTCTAATGTCGTATAGGACGTATAATAAGAATTACAGACGTGGACATATCTCCGTTTTCCCAGCAGCAGATATTGTTTATAGATTATTTAAACAATTCTACAGGCCGTACGCATTTTTGTTAATTTTTTTCACTTTGTGTAATCGATTTCTAATGTCGTATAGGACGTATAAAAAGAATTACAGACGTGGACATATCTCCGTTTTCCTAGCAGAAGCTATTGTTTATAGATTATTTAAACAATTCTACAGGCCGTACGCATTTTTGTTAATTTTTTTCACTTTGTGTAATCGATTTCTAATGTCGTATAGGACGTATAAAAAGAATTACAGACGTGGACATATCTCCGTTTTCCTAGCAGCAGATATTGTTTATAGATTATTTAAACAATTCTACAGGCCGTACGCATTTTTGTTAATTTTTTTCACTTTGTGTAATCGATTTCTAATGTCGTATAGGACGTATAAAAAGAATTACAGACGTGGACATATCTCCGTTTTCCTAGCAGCAGATATTGTTTATAGATTATTTAAACAATTCTACAGGCCGTACGCATTTTTGTTAATTTCTTTCACTTTGTGTAATCGATTTCTAATGTCGTATAGGACATATAATAAGAATTACAGACGTGGACATATCTCCGTTTTCCCAGCAGCAGATATTGTTTATAGATTATTTGAACAATTCTACAGGCCGTACGCATTTTTGTTAATTTTTTTCACTTTCTGTAATCGACTACTAATGTTGTAGGGATCATGTAAATAGAATTACAGAGGTGGACATGTCCCCGTTTTGCCAGCAGCAGATATTGTTTATAGATTATTTAAACAATTCTACAGGCCGTACGCATTTATGTTAATTTTTTTCACTTTGTGTACTCGATTTCTAATGTCGTATAGGACGTATAATAAGAATTACAGACGTGGACATATCTCCGTTTTCCCAGCAGCAGATATTGTTTATAGATTATTTAAACAATTCTACAGGCCGTACGCATTTTTGTTAATTTTTTTCACTTTGTGTAATCGATTTCTAATGTCGTATAGGACGTATAAAAAGAATTACAGACGTGGACATATCTCCGTTTTCCTAGCAGCAGATATTGTTTATAGATTATTTAAACAATTCTACAGGCCGTACGCATTTTTGTTAATTTTTTTCACTTTGTGTAATCGATTTCTAATGTCGTATAGGACGTATAAAAAGAATTACAGGCGTGGACATATCTCCGTTTTCCTAGCAGCAGATATTGTTTATAGATTATTTAAACAATTCTACAGGCCGTACGCATTTTTGTTAATTTTTTTCACTTTCTGTAATCGACTACTAATGTTGTAGGGATCATGTAAATAGAATTACAGAGGTGGACATGTCCCCGTTTTGCCAGCAGCAGATATTGTTTATAGATTATTTAAACAATTCTACAGGCCGTACGCATTTTTGTTAATTTTTTTCACTTTGTGTAATCGATTTCTAATGTCGTATAGGACGTATAATAAGAATTACAGACGTGGACATATCTCCGTTTTCCTAGCAGCAGATATTGTTTATAGATTATTTAAACAATTCTACAGGCCGTACGCATTTTTGTTAATTTTTTTCACTTTGTGTAATCGATTTCTAATGTCGTATAGGACGTATAAAAAGAATTACAGACGTGGACATATCTCCGTTTTCCTAGCAGCAGATATTGTTTATAGATTATTTAAACAATTCTACAGGCCGTACGCATTTTTGTTAATTTTTTTCACTTTGTGTAATCGATTTCTAATGTCGTATAGGACGTATAAAAAGAATTACAGACGTGGACATATCTCCGTTTTCCCAGCAGCAGATATTGTTTATAGATTATTTAAACAATTCTACAGGCCGTACGCATTTTTGTTAATTTTTTTCACTTTGTGTAATCGATTTCTAATGTCGTATAGGACGTATAAAAAGAATTACAGACGTGGACATATCTCCGTTTTCCTAGCAGCAGATATTGTTTATAGATTATTTAAACAATTCTACAGGCCGTACGCATTTTTGTTAATTTTTTTCACTTTCTGTAATCGACTACTAATGTTGTAGGGATCATGTAAATAGAATTACAGAGGTGGACATGTCCCCGTTTTGCCAGCAGCAGATATTGTTTATAGATTATTTAAACAATTCTACAGGCCGTACGCATTTTTGTTAATTTTTTTCACTTTGTGTACTCGATTTCTAATGTCGTATAGGACATATAATAAGAATTACAGACGTGGACATATCTCCGTTTTCCCAGCAGCAGATATTGTTTATAGATTATTTAAACAATTCTACAGGCCGTACGCATTTTTGTTAATTTCTTTCACTTTGTGTAATCGATTTCTAATGTCGTATAGGACATATAATAAGAATTACAGACGTGGACATATCTCCGTTTTCCCAGCAGCAGATATTGTTTATAGATTATTTAAACAATTCTACAGGCCGTACGCATTTTTGTTAATTTTTTTCACTTTGTGTAATCGATTTCTAATGTCGTATAGGACATATAATAAGAATTACAGACGTGGACATATCTCCGTTTTCCCAGCAGCAGATATTGTTTATAGATTATTTAAACAATTCTACAGGCCGTACGCATTTTTGTTAATTTTTTTCACTTTGTGTAATCGATTTCTAATGTCGTATAGGACATATAATAAGAATTACAGACGTGGACATATCTCCGTTTTCCCAGCAGCAGATATTGTTTATAGATTATTTGAACAATTCTACAGGCCGTACGCATTTTTGTTAATTGTTTTCACTTTCTGTAATCGACTACTAATGTTGTAGGGATCATGTAAATAGAATTACAGAGGTGGACATGTCCCCGTTTTGCCAGCAGCAGATATTGTTTATAGATTATTTAAACAATTCTACAGGCCGTACGCATGTATGTTAATTTTTTTCACTTTGTGTACTCGATTTCTAATGTCGTATAGGACGTATAAAAAGAATTACAGACGTGGACATATCTCCGTTTTCCTAGCAGCAGATATTGTTTATGGATTATTTAAACAATTCTACAGGCCGTACGCATTTTTGTTAATTTTTTTCACTTTGTGTAATCGACTACTAATGTTGTAGGGATCATGTAAATAGAATTACAGAGGTGGACATGTCCCCGTTTTGCCAGCAGCAGATATTGTTTATAGATTATTTAAACAATTCTACAGGCCGTACGCATTTATGTTAATTTTTTTCACTTTCTGTACTCGATTTCTAATGTCGTATAGGACATATAATAAGAATTACAGAGGTGGACATGTCCCCGTTTTGCCAGCAGCAGATATTGTTTATAGATTATTTAAACAATTCTACAGGCCGTACGCATTTTTGTTAATTTTTTTCACTTTGTGTACTCGATTTCTAATGTCGTATAGGACGTATAAAAAGAATTACAGACGTGGACATATCTCCGTTTTCCTAGCAGCAGATATTGTTTATGGATTATTTAAACAATTCTACAGGCCGTACGCATTTTTGTTAATTTTTTTCACTTTGTGTAATCGACTACTAATGTTGTAGGGATCATGTAAATAGAATTACAGAGGTGGACATGTCCCCGTTTTGCCAGCAGCAGATATTGTTTATAGATTATTTAAACAATTCTACAGGCCGTACGCATTTTTGTTAATTTCTTTCACTTTGTGTAATCGATTTCTAATGTCGTATAGGACATATAATAAGAATTACAGACGTGGACATATCTCCGTTTTCCCAGCAGCAGATATTGTTTATAGATTATTTAAACAATTCTACAGGCCGTACGCATTTTTGTTAATTTTTTTCACTTTGTGTAATCGATTTCTAATGTCGTATAGGACGTATAAAAAGAATTACAGACGTGGACATATCTCCGTTTTCCTAGTAGCAGATATTGTTTATGGATTATTTAAACAATTCTACAGGCCGTACGCATTTTTGTTAATTTTTTTCACTTGGTGTAATCGATTTCTAATGTCGTATAGGACGTATAATAAGAATTACAGACGTGGACATATCTCCGTTTTCCCAGCAGCATATATTGTTTATAGATTATTTAAACAATTCTACAGGCCGTACGCATTTTTGTTAATTTCTTTCACTTTGTGTAATCGATTTCTAATGTCGTATAGGACATATAAAAAGAATTACAGACGTGGACATATCTTCGTTTTCCTAGCAGCAGATATTGTTTATGGATTATTTAAACAATTCTACAGGCCGTACGCATTTTTGTTAATTTTTTTCACTTTGTGTAATCGATTTCTAATGTCGTATAGGACATATAATAAGAATTACAGACGTGGACATATCTCCGTTTTCCCAGCAGCAGATATTGTTTATAGATTATTTAAACAATTCTACAGGCCGTACGCATTTTTGTTAATTTTTTTCACTTTCTGTAATCGACTACTAATGTTGTAGGGATCATGTAAATAGAATTACAGAGGTGGACATGTCCCCGTTTTGCCAGCAGCACATCTTGTTTAAAAATTGTTTAAACAATTCCCTGGTTTATATGAATTTTTCCTAACTTTTTTATTACTATTCGATTGTTAGTGTTGTATAGACGATATGGTAAAAATTGTGGACCGATAGTTATCACCGATCCTTATATAATTACGATATACTTTGGATCAATGAGAACCACTGCTCCGCCGAATCTGCTGCTAGCTTCAGCGTCATTCTTTCGTGTCCCACAAAGTCGTTAGAACCAAGCAACAAATGCTATATGATTGTTGCAGCCTTCAAAATGCGGTATTGGTGAACCCTCCATAAACAGCTGTTTTTTACTTTATTCAAAATGAAATATTTTTTTATCTACAGAGCAGCATCGGACCGCACCTCTATAGAATTACTTGTTTATGTCCCAAAAAGTTGTTGGAACCTAGCAACAAATGCTAGATGATGGTTGATACCTTCAAAATGCGGTATTGGTGCACCCTCCATAAACAGCTGTTTTTTACTTTATTCAAAATGAAATATTTTTTTATCTACAGAGCAGAATCGAATAGGACTTCGATAGAATGACTCATTAGTGTCCCAAAAAGTGGTTGGAACTGAGCAATAAATGCTGGATCATTGTTGCTATCTTTAAAATGACGCACTTTTACACCCTGCATAAACGGCCGTTTTTTACGTTATTCAATGCGAAATATTTTTTATCTGCCCAGCAGAATCGAACCGGACCTCGAAAGAATGACTCTTTCGTGTCCCACAAAGTCGTTAGAACCAAGCAAGAAATGCTATATGATTGTTGCTACCTTCAAAATGCGGTATTGGTGAACCCTCCATAAATAGCTGATTTTTACGTTATTGAAAGTGTAATATTTTTTTATCTTCGCAGCAGAATCGAACAGGACTTCGATAGAACGACTCATTAGTGTCCCAAAAAGTGGTTGGAACCGACAAACAAATGCTGGATGATTGTTGCTACCTTTAAAATTACGCACTTTTCACCCTGCAAAAACGGCTGTTTTTTATGTTATTCAAAGTGGAATATTTTGTTATCTACTGAGCTGAATCGAACCGGACCTCGAAACAATGACTCTTTCGTGTCCCACAAAGTCGTTAGAACCAAGCAACAAATGCTATATTATTGTTGCTACCTTCAAAATGTGGTATTGGTGCACCCTCCATAAAAAACAGATTTTTTACGATATTGAAAGTGGAATATTTTTTTATCTTCGCAGCAGAATCGAGCAGGACTTTGTAAAACATTTATAATATATATTCTTTTTTATATGGTTATTATCATTCTACTTAATTTCTTTTTTCTATGTTAGAAACACAAGTCGCACTAATAACGATATTTATTATTTACAATACGATATAAAGAACAATATTCGTGAGAGTTTCATTGTCGCAATTTCATTAACTTATTATAACTAAAATTAATTTCTGTTAAAAAAAAAAACGCTTACAATAAATCATATTCTAATTATCATGAATGAGAACAACATTTTTAAGAGTTATTCGCTATATCGGTATAACGAGATTTTCACACAATTGAACACTCAGTTTATTTCACCTCGTATTAAACCAAAATTTGATATAAATTAATTCGCGAGAGAGTGAGAGATAGTAAAACGAAACAATTGTTCAATTTTCCTGACCTTGTAACTACAGATTAATTCGATGTTCATACACACGTGGTTACAATTTCTCCCAGGAGTATGATTCGTCGGATGCTGGTTGCAATATCTTCAATTTGGATGCACTTCCTCAGGAGTTTCCATTCACGATCCCGTGCTGCGAGTCCGCTTCGGCGTGACATGGATGATTGGATGCGTACACAAAGAATTATTGATGAGAACTTGTCCACTTCTCAGATACTTCTTACAGCCGGCACAACGGCTCTCCTCGGTATGTGCTCCACATTCAAGGTTTCGATGCAAGATGAACAATGTTACAAAATGATGCTCGCCGATGAGAATAAGCGTCATTCCCAATCCAAATTCGAGCGAAGTTGTCGGCCGACTGACTGTTTGAGGCAAAACTCCCCACCTCACACCACCAAATTTGTCTATGTTTATTTAGACATTAACTAATAACATCGAATACTGCCTTTTCTTCGAGCTTTTGAGGGAATTCACTCTAGCGACACCACATTACATATATTTTTGATCGGTAAAATCAAATATCGACTTTCTTCTCAGGTCCACTTCTTTAGACGCTCTCTCTCTCTCTCTCTCTCTCTCTCTCTCCCTTTCTCTATCTCTCTATTTATTAATTTCTCCGCAAATCGTTTTCAACAGAAATTAGCGTATACATTCCTACATTTACCGACATTACAGATCGTCCTACAACTTCGATGAAATGACTCATTAGTTTCACAAAAAGTGGTTGGAACTGAGCAACAAATGCTGGATCATTGTTGCTATCTTTAAAATAACGCACTTTTATACCCTGCATAAACGGCTGTTTTTTACGTTATTCAATGCGGAATATTTTTTTATCTACGCAGCAGAATCGAACCGGGCCTCGAAAGAATGACTCATTACTGTCCCAAAAAGTCATTGGAATCCAGCAACAAATTCTAAAAAATGTTTGCGTTCTTTTGCTTCCCTCTGCTCTTTATACTATTTAGAGTTTTTATTTTTCGGTTGTTCAAAAATGTGTAATTTGCTTATTTCTGTAGCAACAAATGAACAACAATTAGATGCCCTATTTCTTGGTGTTGGTTGTTTATTTCCACTGTTTTTAGCTACGTTTTGCCAGCTTTTCTACAACCAGATCCTAATTATTTTTTGAAAAATATCGGAATAAACTGGTGGGGGGCCCAAGCTTGCGGAACATGCTTTTTTTAAATATGGGAGCAACAAATACGGGATTTCGGCAACTTTTGAGCAACAATTGAGCAAGAAATGTTGGTACTAGTTTGGTTCATTACTGCCATTCGTGCTCTGCTAGCTCTTAGTTCCTATGTCGCTCTACGGAGCGCAGTAAAGGGAAAATTTTGTTTTTCAGAGCGATATTTCGTTTTTTTGGGGTGTCTTACCCCCATTTTTAAGATGATCCTGGCATAGAAAAATTTCGAAAAAATTACATTATGTTTGTTACGAGTATCAATGAATGTTTGAAAATAAAAACAGACCCCTAAGATAAAATGGCGATTTCAGAGCGGTTTTTGGGTCTGTTTTGCGCCCTCCACTAGCACCCTAATTTTCGAAAATTTTATTTTTGTCATTTATGAGGTTCATATATGACAAGGATAAGAAAAAAACTTCGTTCGACAAAAAAAAAAAATTTTTTCGTTCGCCTCCAACGTTGCAAACTTCAACATCATTAAAAAATGTCATTAATCGGGAGATAATTCCTTTCCTTTATCCTTTTTATCCTTATATTAGAAGAATCGTGTATTATCTCTAGATAATTCATTATAATTTTATCACTGATATTTTTTATTTAAATTATTTTTTTTAATGCCTAAGAACATGTGTAAACTTCCAAGATCCTTCATACGAAATTTATGTTTCAATACATATTTTAATTTATTAAATGCATATAATTTATTACTTGCAAAGATGATATCGTCTACATACAAAAGTAGATAAATCTTTGCCTTTTTGTAACTACCTATACACAAACATCGATCCGCGTCGCAGCTTTTAAAATCAAGAAATTTTATGAAACTATCAAAGGTACAATTCCATTCTTTAGTGTTTTCTTTACTTTGCACGTTTGATTCTCACTAGCAACAATTCCCATTGGTACTTTCATATATATCTCCTCCTTAAGCTCGCTGTGTAAGAATGCGTTTTTCACATCCAATTGCCCCACGAACAACTGTTTTTCATTAATCAACACTAATAAAACTCTTAACGTAGTTAAACGCGCGACCGGTGCATATGTTTCCTTATAATCAAAGCCATATTTTTCGAACCCCCTTTAATTACTAATATAGCATTATAATGATGTATTTCACGTAAATCATTTAATTTAACCCTAAAAACCCAACGGCTATCAATTGTCTTTTTACCATTTGGTAGCACACACAATTCCCATGTCCCACAATCTTCATGTGCTTCAATTTCTTCTTGCACTGCTTGCATCCACATTTCTTTGTCATCACGACACTAGATATCTTCAAATTTCGTTGGAATATCTTCTACATAGGTTTGCGCATTAAACGCTGTTGCTGCATAGTCTTTAAACAAGCTTGGCTTATTTTTCGTTCTTTTGCTTCTTCTCGGAGTACCCTCTGAGGTTTTCTTCGTATTCTGTGTTTCTGCTGTATCCGAAGGTGCTTTTCCAGTCGTTTGATTCTCGATTGCTTCATAAAATTTGCTCTCTTCGGAACTTCTGTTTGAATTTCAATCTTCTTCTTCATTATCCGGCGGCTCTGCTAGTTGCAATGGCTCTTCTTCTGGTAACCAAAAATCTGATTCTGAAGAGACGATTTCGAACTTTGACTCCTCGTCTTATGTCTCTGCCAGAGAGAATTCGGTTTTTTTTCGGGACTCCAAACTTTATAGCAATTGACGCAGTAGCCAACAAGTAAGCGTTGCAATATCCTTGATGAAAACTTATTTTTGAGAAGTTGGTTTGGTAAACGCAGAGAGGCTGAACATCCAAAAACGTTATGTTTAGTTAGATCTGGTTGTGTTCCATACCATTCAGTTGCTGGTACACTATCCTTTAATGTACTGGCTGGACTTTGATTTATTAGGTAAACTGCAATTCTTGCTGGAACAGACCAAAATGTCTTTGGTAACTTTGATCCTAATAGAAGACATCTAACTTTTTCACATATAGTCCTATTCATTCTTTAATAATTGATTCCTTTTTCTTCAAGATACTTATTCATTTTCGTTGACAAGTATTCCCGTTCGTTATCACATCTAAATTGTCTTAACTTAAAAGTATGCTGGTTGAAAAACACGCTTCAGCAATGCCAAATCCATTTTTCGCCTGTTTTCTGATTTTTAACGTCTCTCCACGGAATCCATTTTTATTCAAACGAAACGTATGAGGGGCCGAATTCTTCGCCTTTTCAAGCTCTCCAACGTTGTTTATGACATTTCGCTAACATTTCACGGAAATGAGTTAGACGCAAAAAACTGCAAAAAAAGCCACTTTTACGCTTTTTAGGTCGATAACTGGCGAAATATACATTGCAGGTCATATGCTCTTTAAGGTAAGTTGTAGCGCTCTAAAAAAAATTCAAAATCAGTCATCATTCGTTAAAGTAACATTCAAACGAGCCGAGTTATTGCAAAAAAACTATTATTTTTTTTTAAACTTCAATGGCTCGCCACTCAAATTCTGAGCTTCAGATCCGATTTTGGTATGAAACTGTCTTGCTCAAAATGATGTTAGGATTCACCCCCTGCAATAATACTCGAGAGTTCTGGGACACCCTGTATATATATATATATATATATATATAGGCTTCGTGGCTCAGGCGGTTAACGCACTGGACTACGGAGTCGTAGGTCGTGAGTTCGATCCCCGTCCGGTGAACAATTTTTCGATTTCGTTTTCAAGCAGCAGCTCGCTGTTGGTAAGACGAGCCACGTTGTTTGTTTACGTTTTCGAAAATATTGTTTATCTGGCGGAAATCGACTCATGACCGCCGCTGCACTTGGTGTAGGTTTCTGCAGTCCTACATTTCATACACAAATGTGAAGTATGGCGCCATCTTTCTAAGTCGATCTGCAGCTCTCGCAAAATTCTCACGATTGAAAAACAATGTGTCAAAAAATTAAGTAAAAAGGGCGATTCCGCTCGTTAATAAAAAAAAAAAAAATTAAAAAAAAAAAAAAAAAAAATGAATATGTGACTAAACATAGTCCACATTAAAAAACACAACAAATAATGCTTAAACGGTCTTGTATGAAATTTGTGGAAAAAACAGGGAATATTCACGCATAATTCGAGATGTAAAATATGTTCGGAGCTGAAATTTTTATGAGAACATCTAAGAGGTATGCAAAGCGTATTCCACGTTTCAGAAAAAATTAAAAGAAAAGCCTGCGGGTTTTGTAACGTGTTACAATATCGTTAATCCAATCTGACGGGCAATGCGCTCTATTCAGGCTCTCTCTGTAAAACCAGAATATGTTCGGGGATGAAATGTTTATGGGAACATCTTAAAGGTGTGCAAAACCTATTCCTCGTTGCAGAAAAAATGTAAAAAAAGTCTGTGACGTTTGTAACGTGATAAAATATCGTTAAACCCCTCCGATGAGCAATGAGCGTATTTTATGCTCTCTCTCTCTCTCTCTCTCGAACACCAGAATATGTTCGGGGCTGAAATTTTTATGAGAACGTTTTAAAAATGAGTAAAACCTATTCCACGTTATAGTGTTACGTCCCTCGTTACGGCGAAACTCCCATTAAAAAACATTATTTATGAGAACCCCCCTTAACGTACCCGGAACCACACTAAAACGCTTACGTCAGTTGCTCTGCTGTACCAAAAACGATAAATTTATTACAAACCGAAAATCCTGTCGGAAAAACATCAAAACTACAAAAAACAAGATTTTCTCTACATTAAGAAATGTACACAATTTCTTTATTACAGTTAAAGATAAAATCTACCGTAAAATTCCAAATTCCAATATATAATTTACGAACTAACTCTTACAATTTCTTCGACTAGAAAACTTTCCCATTACAACTAAAAAAATAACCTTTTCGTAACTTTAGATACCTCGTCACGCGTCATAAAACAGTAAAAAATGGAATGCGAGAAAAGTGCCGAAATGTACATCTAACGCGGCCGAAATCCAACCGACAAAGCATTGACATTCTTTTCGTATAAAAACTTTATAAATAACAAAACTTGTTATTTACAAAAATTGATATAAAGAAATAGTAAAATTTATGAAAAATGATATTAACACATAACTGATAATAAAATTATTATATTGGTACAGCAAAAACATTATTTCATAATACAATAAACCTTTTTTTTAACAATTACACCAAAAAATCCTTTAGCATAAAATTCGACACAAACAATATTCTTTTATAAGGCTGGTACAAATATCAAAGAATAGTTGTAGCAGCACAGTATTAAATAAATTATTATTTCTATGTTAAAAAAATTAATACATATATTAAAATGAAAGTCCGATTTAAAAATTAACTATGTTTCATATTTTCTACATCAAAATTTAATGAATAACGAATAAGAACTCCTTTATTTATAAGTAACTTTTGTTCTACTCATGCTACAACTTCCATTCATTTTTGTACCAATTATTTTTACCTTATTATACAATAGTCAATAATAAATTCGACACCAAACATAGCGCAATCATAATTTATAATAATCCGGTAGAATATTGAACATTTTTTATGAAGTGAAATTTGGCGCCCCACCTAGGGACCAAATTTCACGATATACAGTTATTCTCTTAAGTATAAAAAAGCTTCTACCGCACCTCTCTCCAGTCATTCAGTCGGTCAGTCTCTTTTGCTCCTAACCTAATACCCTACACCTCTACCATATCCTTCCACCTTTTTTATCCCTTCAAAAAACTCGGTCTGAACGTCCGAATTCCTTCCGGAATAGCTCGGTCTAAACGTCCGAATATTCCAATATCTCGTATAAAACGCGGTCTCAACGTCCGAACTCCCACTTGAACGACCCTATAGGTTCAGTTAAACAAAGAGGAAGGTACCGGGCGCGAATCAAAATTAAAAGTGGTGAAATTAACAACCAAGATTTTCCGGACGAAATCTGGGACCAGGATCCAAGCACGGTTCTTGAGGTCGTGTCAAACCATCCCGACCTCCGACGCTCTCGATCCTCTTAAGGAAATTATCAAAATCTGGAACCAGGATCCAAGGACGGTTCCTTAATCTACCCGGGGTCGAACCACCCCGAATATCAACACGACGCCCAACGCTCTCAACCTTCCTCAGCACCAGTAAGTATTAACAATAAATTTTTTTCTTATTTTTCTCCCTTGACACTAGGTCTATAGGACACTAGGGGATACTGGAAATTTCTATACTGGCTGCCAACAATGTCCGGAATCAAAATCGTATGAAGCCGCCGTGGCACAAAACGTTTTTCAAGTCTTAAAATTTAAAAATCGGCTGTTATAGAGATTTGGGGTAACTTTTCCCCATTTTACTACCTCTGCCAACAATGTCAGGAATCAAAATCGTATGAAGCGGCCGTGGCACAAAACGTTTTTCAACTTTTAAAATTGACAACCGCTGGTGGCTGGCACTCCCACGAATCGGCCGCTAACTTCAGGGTCATAAGCTTATGTCCAATACCACTACAATTGTAACATCGAAACTTAAATTTGTTTCCTTTTCCCGAACTCAATGAGAATGTGCCATGCGTCTTTTGATTTTGCACCACTGAAAATGCTGTACGCTGCTCAAATTGAATATTCTTTGTCTTATTCAATTTCAGACGTTTCATTTCTTCATCTATTAACCTATTTTTCATAAAGGTTATGGTTAACGCGTCTGCCGAAAGAGTTTCAATTGCAGTAACAATGTGTCCATATTCCTGTAGCATTGTTAATAAGAGATGGCATACCGCATCATTTTCTTCTAATGTTGCGCCTGTGACACGTAATTCTCGTATCGGTTTATCAAACTGAAGAAAACAATCCGAGAGCATCTCCTTAAGACGGGTTAAACTTCATCGACAAAAGTCTTTTCCGCAGAAGCATTTGTCCTACAATTCCTTTGCGCTCAAATGTTCCGGTAAGAGAAAGCCATGCACCATGTGCGTCGTCTATATCTATAAAGAACTGTCGAACAGCGGAATCTTATATTTTTCAGTGTCGGCCATTTTGCTAGCACGTGTTCAGTTTTCTTGAAAAACAATTTTTTTCACTGACACAATGATCTTGCCGTTCGTATGTGCTTGGTATACCGTGTCACCATCTGATCCATCGTATCCACCCCATTCTTGGTCTTATTATAAAATGTGATCATGCGCAATTTCTTCTTTTCGTCGTCATGTATATTTGGTATATTTAATGAAAGAAATTTATTTCAAATGATTCCATTCACATAAACTATTAAAAATTATAAACTCGCAGTGGATACCCGGGTACCCCAGTTGGGCAACAACGTGGTAAAAGTTGGTTGAGCACATAAGGGTTAATTGTTTATTTACGTAAATTATCAACAGACAAGACCACTATACTGCGAATGGCACACGCATGGTACTACTTCCGAAAAATTGGTTATTTTCTGGGAAACCGTCTATAGTAATTAGAATGGCCTTTACGGAGCCCGATTTTTTGAAAATTTTATTCGGTTTTCTTTAATTTACATTTTTTAGTGAAACTTTGTAAGTTACCGGCGGACCACTTTAGAACCCCCTTTAAAAAAGTCAACCTCAAATCAGCTCCAGGATTAAATAAAATAGATTTTAATATCATCTCCCATTTCCCTGAATTCTTTCACCTTTTAATCCTAGACACCTTCCACAAGCTTACTTTTGACAACATACTGGGACTTGTACTTCAAACACATAATCCAGAAAGCAACCTGAGTAACTAATATTATTTGCGCTTAGAACCATCTGATGTGGTGCCAAACTCTACTCCCTAAACCTGTTTTATAATCTTTTATAAGAATTATGATAGAATATTACTCTTGCTGCTATCACATCCAAAACAACCCTAAAAGTTAGAAGTGTTATAAAGTCAAGCATTGCACCTTAGGATGTAGAAATTCTACTCTGAACCACACAGTATTTGCAGAAGCATCGTTAACTATCGAATTTACTCATCTAACACAAAAATACATTCTAAAAATGTTCTCCTCCAATTACCCTCTTCTGGATAAACTCCTTTTATATAGTACTATCTCTGCTGGTAACTCCCCCAGACATTTTCTTCTATTTCTATTCATATATGCCTATTTTCTGCAATAACACAAACCAATAATTTACTCGATTGTTTGCTTTTAATTCCTCCTTGAAAACCAAAACCACTCAATTAACTCCAACTTGAACATCGGAAAATCTATTCAAAATTCCCCTTGTCCTAATTTAATATTCCATATAATATTCCATAATCTCTTGAATGATGCTCTTTCCATAAATCCAACCTTCTTTACAGATGGATTAAAATTGACGATAGCATTATATGGACCTACCAATATTTTCTCCAAATTTCTATGAATCACACAAAATAAAAATATCATAGGTTGCGTACAACAGTAGCGCAGAAGCTTTAGCATCACTGCTAAATCGAGAAAAACCTTGCACTTACACTTCATAACCCATAAATCTTTTCTGACTCTCTCAGTGTCCTCCAAACATTATCACCTACAACTACATAATTTTATTTAAAAAATCCATTCATATTCCGAATTCCATCACGTTTTTCTGAACTTATACAAAAAAAAATCTCAAGATTATCTTAGTCTGCATTCCATAAGTGCAAAAAAAAATAACGGAAAGAAAGAAAAAGCAAGTTGACAGCTATGATACTATGGTTATTGAAATATAATACATATATTATATTACTGTTAATTATAAGGCGATTTATTCTTTTAATTTATATTCAAAACACTATATTATATCTATATCAAATGTGGGCCATACCTTTCCTTGATAAAAACCAAGCAAAACAAAACACCAAACAAAACTAAAATAGAGAAGTAACTTAATTCATTATTTACATAATCAGCTAAACTGATTGTTTATACAGAAAAATATTTGATTTGACATAATAGATATATACAATATGAATGATTTAACAGTGAATATGAAGAATATCCTCTACATTGATAAGTTGTTACATAGCAAATCTGCCAAGTTTCTTTTATTAATATCATTTATCTGAGCATGTTATCAATGCTATTCAGATTCACAGTTTGAGATTTGAGAATCTTAAAGTTTAATTTATTCTATAGCCAAAAGTGATACAAAATAATTCAAATTTAACGGTTGAATTGATTGGATCATGCACCCAAAAACTATACCGTTAATGATAAAATTATGTCCCTGACAAATTAAGAAATTACTAATTTGTTTATATTTTTTATAGTAAAATTTTGTAAAAACGACAAATTGACAGAAATAAATATTATTATAAGCGAGTGATTCTACTTTGAGTGTTACTTACTGTTTGTCTTCGATCACTTTTGCCATATTTTTATGAATCCTGCCTATATTAGGCAAAACAATCAAACATTAGTTTACTATGATTACGATGGTCAAGATCACAGACAGCGTGATAAAAGAAAGGAGTCCATGTTGAAAGCAAGAAACAAACGTCGGCGCTACCTGTCAGTGGGTGGGAAGTACTATATCGCCCAAAGAGAGGGATACAAGGAGTAAGCTTAAGAGTGCTCCGGACCTCGGAGGTGGCGTCCCGCTGTGGTACTGCCGAAACTATGGCAAAGGTGAAAAAAGGCGAAAACCGACCATATGTTGGACACAAACTGGAGCCTTTATGTTGCATCTAATTGGATTGAATTTCTTTTTTTAAACTGAAGCTGAATGTTGTCCGCACCCGGGAAAACAACAACCTTTACTTGCGAATGCGTGTGGAACGACAAAAACCCTCGCGAAAAGTGACAGCTTTTCACGCGTATCTAAAACTTACTTTGTTTAAATTAAAAACGCATTTCTCGTGACAATTGAGGCAACTGCCACGTTCCTGCCTCAATGCAGTTATTTTAGCAATTTTTTTCAGGTCGATTCGATGAAAAATGAAGCTGCAATTTTCTGCCCAAAATCCGAGGTGCATTGGCATCTTCAGCGAAGGATTTTTAGTCGAAGACAAAAATAGTATACATATACAAATTATACGTCCTAATACAAGTATTTGAT
Source organism: Trichopria drosophilae (assembly GCA_030407085.1). Taxonomy (NCBI): domain Eukaryota; kingdom Metazoa; phylum Arthropoda; class Insecta; order Hymenoptera; family Diapriidae; genus Trichopria; species Trichopria drosophilae. The sequence continues at coordinate 4,630 of JAQOWT010000139.1, read as the reverse complement.
GTGATGTAGCAGAAGCAGCTATCTGTCAGATGAGTATACCTTGTCAAATTCATTAAACTATTTATAATTAAATTAAAATATGAATATAAATTATTCAGATTTGTCGACCGCAGTGTTTAATATTTTTTACTATTTTGTAAAAACGGTCCCTATAGAACCGATACATATATATATATTACCGTTTAAACGTCCCGCTAAAAATATTCCGATACAGCAACATCTTTGAAACTTGTTTCATTGCAAAAACATTTTTGTGACGTCCTTGGAACCAGAAATGTCCTGCCACATTTACGGTTTTTCAATAACGTTTCATTCGTACCGTACCTGCGACGTTTGAAAACTATACATCCAACGTTGTAAAAACGTTACATTAAACGGTCATAAATAAAAATGATAAGAAATTCGACGAATTATTTTATTCAATTCGAATTTTATTATTATTTATGTATCGTTAGATATGTTATGAAAGAATGTAGTTTTATAATTTTGCTCGCAAATAAATCTATGAATCTAAGAAAAATCCATCCCAACCCGGGTCTACCGATTACAACGCTGACGTCTTAACGTGACGTATTACCATGCGAACGAGAGATCTTATACTCAATCGTAGAAGGCTTCTTGATAAATGCAGGCTTAGTTTAAACAAGATATGTTTAATTAATTTTGTCATTTATATATCAGGAATAATAATATTTTAATATTATTTGACTATTTTGTAGTAATTTATTGTAATTTAAATAAATATGTGACGCGTTCTGAAGAAAGGGACCTAAGCGTCCGAACGACAATTATGAGGAGAGGGAAAAGAAGAGGCGATACTGCGGCGCAGTGTTTCCGATATCTCTTATTCTCTTTCTGTACACTACTAACTCCAGTTAGGAAGATATGCTGAAAATTTCAGCGCAAAATATTGAAAATTGAGCCGTTGGTAGCATATCTTTTCCCTCTCCTGCATAATTATCGTTCGGACGCTTAGGTCCCTTTCTTCAGAACGCGTCACATATTTTTAAGATATCCGTATAATATTTTTTTTTAAGCGAAATTGATTAATAGACACTGTTTAAAAAAATGTAAAGTTAATTGACACACATATATTTTAGAAATGCACTACTTGGAAATAAGTTATGCATTAAGCGGATATTAAAATTAACATAAGTGAACCAATTTTTAAATTATGAATTAAATTTAATACAAATTACATTAAAAATAATACGGTGCGAGTTATTTTTCTGGACAAGTGACGGAAATTTACAAATTATGTACATAAATATATTAAAGGGGAGCGAGTTTTTTAAAATAAATACACTGTATATATAAAATGCATATTCTCTAAATATTACAAAACCCGTTTCAATTTCAAATGTGAAGTATAACAATAGTTAAATTTCACTTCATTGCAGTCTCAGTCTCAAATTACTCGATATTTTAAATTAATTTTTGCAGTAATATTACAAAAAAAAATTTAATTTAATGGACATCAATGTATTCAAGTTACACACGTATAAGAAATAAAAAGAACAAAATTAATAATAGCAAATAATATTATGCACCAGAAAAAAGAATAATTATAAGAAGAAAAAGATTGCATGTAAATCGTGCTAATATACGAAAACAAATGCTGCATCCGAACGCTTCCGAATCTTGAAGGTGAAGTCTGAGATGGAACCGGCCGAAACGATAGAAGATATGCAATAAATCATGTCTACGAAACGTCGCATTCGTAACATTACGTGAATGTTACGTTAGTAACCTGAATGCGACGTTTTAAATTTCCTTGTAGATTTTGTGACGTTGCAGAAACGATTCCATAAAACGTTTTTAAAATTGTTATAAAGTGACATTCTGGTAATGTTACGTATTAGCTTTGCGTATTTAGATATTCTGCAACGTGGTGTGAACGGCATCAAGAAGTTGTTACAAAACGTTACGTTTTTGCCATAAATGGGATAACGTGCAACGTTTCATTTACGTTACATGTTTACCCCAGAAATCTGGGTGACCGTTAATGTGACTATCGTCCGACCACGAACCGCTAGGTCGGTTTTCGACTCCTCTCCGGCTCTAAATTTTGCATTTCCCACTGTTAACCGACCGCAATTAATCAGAATCCAGTTGGTCGGGAATAGGTCGGATCCATGCTACACCAACTTTCGTCCGACCGTAAGTTTTGTACTGGATCTCGGTCGGTATTGAAGATTTCCGACTATCAGTTGTACATTAGATTACGGTCGGTCGCCAGGATTTCCGACTATTAACCGACTGTAAACCGGCCATCAGTTCTACATTAGATTTCGGTCGGTCTTGCAGCTCTCCGACTTTGAACCGACCAGAAACCGACCGTCAGTTTCGAATGGGCTTTCGGTCGGTCACCAGGCTTTCCGACTATAAACCGTCCGTGAACCGACCATCAGTTCTACATTAGATTTCGGTCGGTCATGAAGCTTTCCGACTTTGAACCGACCTGAAACCGACCGTCAGTTAAGAATGGGCTTTCGGTCGGTCACAAGGCTTTCCGACTATAAACGGACCGTAAACCGACCATCAGTTCTACATTAGATTACGGTCGGTCTTGAAGCTTTCCGACTTTGAACCGACCAGAAACCGACCGTCAGTTTCGAATGGGCTTTCGGTCGGTCACCAGGCTTTCCGACTATAAACCGTCCGTGAACCGACCATCAGTTCTACATTAGATTTCGGTCGGTCATGAAGCTTTCCGACTTTGAACCGACCTGAAACCGACCGTCAGTTAAGAATGGGCTTTCGGTCGGTCACAAGGCTTTCCGACTATAAACGGACCGTAAACCGACCATCAGTTCTACATTAGATTACGGTCGGTCTTGAAGCTTTCCGACTTTGAACCGACCAGAAACCGACCGTCAGTTTCGAATGGGCTTTCGGTCGGTCACCAGGCTTTTCGACGATAAACCGACCGTAAACCGACCATCAGTTCTACATTAGATTACGGTCGGTCACCAGGATTTCCGACTATTAACCGACTGTAAACCGGCCATCAGTTCTACATTAGATTTCGGTCGGTCTTGCAGCTCTCCGACTTTGAACCGACCAGAAACCGACCGTCAGTTTCGAATGGGCTTTCGGTCGGTCACCAGGCTTTCCGACTATAAACCGTCCGTGAACCGACCATCAGTTCTACATTAGATTTCGGTCGGTCATGAAGCTTTCCGACTTTGAACCGACCTGAAACCGACCGTCAGTTAAGAATGGGCTTTCGGTCGGTCACAAGGCTTTCCGACTATAAACGGACCGTAAACCGACCATCAGTTCTACATTAGATTACGGTCGGTCTTGAAGCTTTCCGACTTTGAACCGACCAGAAACCGACCGTCAGTTTCGAATGGGCTTTCGGTCGGTCACCAGGCTTTCCGACTATAAACCGTCTGTAAACCGACCATCAGTTCTACATTAGATTTCGGTCGATCATGAAGCTTACCGACTTTGAACCGACCAGAAACCGACCGTTAGTTTCGAATGGGCTTTCAATCGGTCTTGAAGCTTTCCGACTTTGAACCGACCAGAAACCGACCGTGAGTTTCGAATGGGCTTTCGGTCGGTCACCAGGCTTTCCGACTATAAACCGTCTGTAAACCGACCATCAGTTCTACATTAGATTTCGGTCGATCATGAAGCTTTCCGACTTTGAACCGACCAGAAACCGACCGTCAGTTTCGAATGGGCTTTCGGTCGGTCACCAGGCTTTTCGACGATAAACCGACCGTAAACCGACCATCAGTTCTACATTAGATTACGGTCGGTCACCAGGATTTCCGACTATTAACCGACTGTAAACTGGCCATCAGTTCTACATTAGATTTCGGTCGGTCTTGCAGCTCTCCGACTTTGAACCGACCAGAAACCGACCGTCAGTTTCGAATGGGCTTTCGGTCGGTCACCAGGCTTTCCGACTATAAACCGTCCGTGAACCGACCATCAGTTCTACATTAGATTTCGGTCGGTCATGAAGCTTTCCGACTTTGAACCGACCTGAAACCGACCGTCAGTTAAGAATGGGCTTTCGGTCGGTCACAAGGCTTTCCGACTATAAACGGACCGTAAACCGACCATCAGTTCTACATTAGATTACGGTCGGTCTTGAAGCTTTCCGACTTTGAAACGACCAGAAACCGACCGTCAATTTCGAATGGGCTATCGGTCGGTCACCAGGCTTTTCGACGATAAACCGACCGTAAACCGACCATCAGCTCTACATTAGATTACGGTCGGTCTTGAAGCTTTCCGACTTTGAACCGACCAGAAACCGACCGCCAGTTTCGAATGGGCTTTCGGTCGGTCTTAAAGCTTTCCGTCTTTGAACCGACCAGAAACCGACCGTCAGTTTCGAATGGGCTTTCGGTCGGTCACCAGGCTTTCCGACTATAAACCGTCCGTAAACCGACCATCAGCTCTACATTAGATTTCGGTCGGTCTTGAAGCTTTCGGACTTTGAACAGACCAGAAACCGACCGTCAGTTTCGAATGGGCTTTCAGTCGGTCTTGTGGCTTTCCGACTTTGAACCGACCAGAAACCGACCGTCAGTTTCGAATGGGCTTTCGGTCGGTCTTGAAGCTTTCCGACTTTGAACCGACCAGAAACCGACCGTCAGTTTCGAAT
>JAQOWT010000138.1:0-43221 GCA_030407085.1 Trichopria drosophilae | reverse complement strand
GCAATGGTCTACGGTTTAAATCGTTTGTAGTAATTTCTGAAGCTACTACAAACTACTACAATCGTTTATTTCGTCTCTAGTGTTATTAAAAAATTATATCCTATGGTTTTAAATCGTTTGTAGTAATTTTCTAAGCTACTACAAACTACTACAAACGTTTTATTTCGTCTGTAGTGTTAATAAAATAATATCCTATGGTTTAAATCGTTTGTAGTAATTTATTAAGCTACTACAAACAACTACAAACGATTATTTCGTCTCTAGTGTTAATAAAATAAAAATATTCCTATGGTTTAAATCGTTTGTAGTAATGTATTAAGCTACAAACTACTACAAACGTTATTTCGTCTCTAGTGTTAATAAAAACAAAATATCCTATGGTTTAAATCGTTTGTAGTAATTTTTTAAGCTACTACAAACGTCCGTTTTATCTCTAAGTGTAATAAAATGCAGTATCCTATGGTTTAAATCGTTTGTAGTAATTTATTAAGCTACTACAAACAACTACAAACGTTTATTTCGTCTCTAGTGTTAATAAAATACAAATATCCTATGGTTTAAATCGTTTGTAGTAATTTATTAAGCAACTACAAACAACTACAAACGATTATTTCGTCTCTAGTGTTAATAAAATACAATATCATATGGTATAAATCGTTTGTAGTAATTTTTTAAGCTACTACAAACGTCTGTTTCATCTCTAGTGATAATAAAATGCAGTGTCCTATGGTTAAAATCGTTTGTAGTAATTTTTTAAGCTACTACAAACGTCCGTTTCACCTCTAGTGTTATTAAATTGCAGTGTCCTATGGTTTAAATCGTTTGTAGTAATTTTTTAAGCTACTACAAACTACTACAAACGTTTATTTCGTCTCTAGTGTATTAAAATAAAATATCCTATGGTTTAAATCGTTTGTAGTAATTTATTAAGCAACTACAAACAACTACAAACGATTATTTTGTCTCTAGTATTAATAAAATACAATATCCTATGGTTTAAATCGTTTGTAGTAATTTATTAAGCTACTACAAACTACTACAAACGTTTATTTCGCCTCTAATATTAATAAAATACAATATCCTATGGTTTAAATCGTTTGTAGTAATTTTGTAAGCTACTACAAACGTCCGTTTCATCTCTAGTATTAATAAAATGCAGTATCCTATGGTTTAAATCGTTTGTAGTAATTTATTAAGCAACTACAAACAACTACGAACGATTATTTCGTCTCTAGTGTTAATAAAATACAATATCCTATGGTTTAAATCGTTTGTAGTAATTTATTAAGCAACTACAAACAACCACAAACGTTTATTTCGTCTGTATTGTTAATAAAAGACAATATCCTATGGTTTAAATCGTTTATAGTAATTTTTTAAGCTACTACAAACGTCCGTTTCACCTCTAGTGTTAATAAAATGCAGTGTCCTTTGGTTTAAATCGTTTGTAGTAATTTTTTAAACAACTACAAACGTTTATTTCGTCTCTAGTGTTAATAAAATGCAATATCCTATGGTTTAAATCGTTTGTAGTAATTTATTAAGCAACTACAAACAACTACAAACGTTTATTTCGTCTCTAGTGTTAATAAAATACAATATCCTATGGTTTAAATCGTTTGTAGTAATTTATTAAGCTAGTACAAACGTCCGTTTCACCTCTAGTGTGAATAAAATGCAGTGTTCTATGGTTTAAATCGTTTGTAGTAATTTATTAAGCTACTACATACGTCCGTTTCATCTCTAGTGTTAATAAAAATGCAGTATCCTATGTTTAAATCGTTTGTAGTAATTTATTAAGCAACTACAAACAACTACAAAAGTTTATTTCGTCTCTAGTGTTAATAAAATACAATATCCTATGGTTTAAATCGTTTGTAGTAATTTTTTAAGCTACTACAAACGTCCGTTTCATCTCTAGTGTTAATAACATGCAATATCCTATGGTTTAAATCGTTTGTAGTAATTTTTTAAGCTACTACAAACGTCCGTTTCATCTCTAGTGTTAATAAAATGCAGTGTCCTATGGTTTAAATCGTTTGTAGTAATTTATTAAGCAACTACAAACAACTACAAACGATTATTTCATCTCTAGTGTTAATAAAATACAATATCATATGGTTTAAATCGTTTGTAGTAATTTTTTAAGCTACTACAAACGTCCGTTTCATCTCTAGTGTTATTAAAAATTATATCCTATGGTTTAAATTGTTTGTAGTAATTTCTAAAGCTACTACAAACTACTACAAACGTTTATTTTGTCTGTAGTGTTATTAAAAAATAATATCCTATGGTTTAAATCGTTTGTAGTAATTTATTAAGCAACTACAAACAACTACAAACGATTATTTCGTCTCTAGTGTTAATAAAATACAATATCCTATGGTTTAAATCGTTTGTAGTAATTTATTAAGCAACTACAAACAACTACAAACGTTTATTTCGTCTGTATTGTTAATAAAAGACAATATCCTATGGTTTAAATCGTTTGTAGTAATTTTTTAAGCTACTACAAACGTCCGTTTCACCTCTAGTGTTAATAAAATGCAGTATCCTATGGTTTCAATCGTTTGTAGTAATGTTTTAAGCTACTACAAACGACCGTTTCACCTCTAGTGTTAATAAAATGCAGTATCCTATGGTTTAAATCGTTTGTAGTAATTTATTAAGCAACTACAAACAACTACAAACGTTTATTTTGTCTCTAGTGTTAATAAAATACAATATCCTATGGTTTAAATCGTTTGTAGTAATTTTTTAAGCTACTACAAACGTCCGTTTCATCTCTAGTGTTAATAAAATGCAGTGTCCTATGGTTTAAATCGTTTGTAGTAATTTATTAAGCTACTACAAACTACTACAAACGTTTATTTCGTCTCTAGTGTTAATAAAATACAATATCCTATGGTTTAAATCGTTTGTAGTAATTTTTTAAGCTACTACAAACGTCAAACGTTTCGTCTCTAGTGTTAATAAAATAAAATATCCTATGGTTTAAATCATTTGCAGTAATTTTTTAAGCTACTACAAACGTCCGTTTCACCTCTAGTGTTAATAAAATGCAGTATCCTATGGTTTAAATCGTTTGTAGTAATTTATTAAGCAACTACAAACAACTACAAACGTTTATTTCGCCTCTAATATTAATAAAATACAATATCCTATGGTTTAAATCGTTTGTAGTAATTTTGTAAGCTACTACAAACGTCCGTTTCATCTCTAGTATTAATAAAATGCAGTGTCCTTTGGTTCAAATCGTTTGTAGTAATTTTTTAAGCTACTACAAACGTCCCTTTTATCTCTACTGTTAATAAAATATAATATCCTACGGTTTAAATCGTTTGTAGTAATTTTCTAAGCTACTACAAACGTCCGTTACACCTCTAGTGTTAATAAAATGTAGTGTCCTATGGTTTAAATCGTTTGTAGTAATTTATTAAGCAACTACAAACAACTACAAACGTTTATTTCGTCACTAGTGTTAATAAAATACAATATCCTATGGTTTAAATCATTTGTAGTAATTTTTTAAGCTACTACAAACGTCCGTTTCATCTCTAGTGTTAATAAAATACAATATCCTATGGTTTAAATCATTTGTAGTAATTTATTAAGCAACTACAAACAACTACAAACGTTTATTTCGTCTCTAGTGTTAATAAAATACAATATCCTATGGTTTAAATCGTTTGTAGTAATTTATTAAGCTACTACAAACAACTACAAACGATTATTTCGTCTCTAGTGTTAATAAAATACAATATCCTATGGTTTAAATCGTTTGTAGTAATTTTTTAAGCTACTACAAACGTCCGTTTCATCTCTAGTGTTAATAAAATACAGTATCCTATGGTTTAAATCGTTTGTAGTAATTTATTAAGCAACTACAAACAACTACAAACGATTATTTCGTCTCTAGTGTTAATAAAATACAATATCCTATGGTTTAAATCGTTTGTAGTAATTTTTTAAGCTACTACAAACGACCGTTTCACCTCTAGTGTTAATAAAATGCAGTATCCTATGGTTTAAATCGTTTGTAGTAATTTTTTAAGCTACTACAAACGTCCGTTTCATCTCTAGTGTTAATAAAATGCAGTGTACTTTGGTTTAAATCGTTTGTAGTAATTTCTAAAGCTACTACAAACTACTACAAACGTTTATTTCGTCTCTAGTGTTATTAAAAATTATATCCTATGGTTTAAATCATTTGTAGTAATTTATTAAGCAACTACAAACAACTACAAACGATTATTTCGTCTCTAGTGTTAATAAAATACAATATCCTATGGTTTAAATCGTTTGTAGTAATTTTTTAAGCTACTACAAACGTCCGTTTCATCTCTAGTGTTAATAAAATGCAGTATCCTATGGTTTAAATCGTTTGTAGTAATTTATTAAGCAACTACAAACAACTACAAACGATTATTTCGTCTCTAGTGTTAATAAAATACAATATCCTATGGTTTAAATCGTTTGTAGTAATTTTTTAAGCTACTACAAACGTCCGTTTCATCTCTAGTGTTAATAAAATATAATATCCTATGGTTTAAATCGTTTGTAGTAATTTTTTAAGCTACTACAAACGTCCGTTTCATCTCTAGTGTTAATAAAATACAGTATCCTATGTTTAAATCGCTTGTAGTAATTTATTAAGCAACTACAAACAACTACAAACGATTATTTCGTCACTAGTGTTAATAAAATACAATATCCTATGGTTTAAATCGTTTGTAGTAATTTATTAAGCTACTACAAACGTCCGTTTCATCTCTAGTGTTAATAAAATGCAGTGTCCTTTGGTTTAAATCGTTTGTAGTAATTTTTTAAGCTACTACAAACGTCCGTTTCATCTCTAGTGTTAATAAAATGCAGTGTCCTTTGGTTTAAATCGTTTGTAGTAATTTTTTAAGCTACTACAAACGTCCGTTTCATCTCTAGTGTTAATAAAATACAATATCCTATGGTTTAAATCGTTTGTAGTAATTTATTAAGCAACTACAAACAACTACAAACGTTTATTTCGTCTCTAGTGTTAATAAAATACAATATCCTATGGTTTAAATCGTTTGTAGTAATTTATTAAGCAACTACAAACAACTACAAACGATTATTTCGTCTCTAGTGTTAATAAAATACAATATCATATGGTTTAAATCGTTTGTAGTAATTTTTTAAGCTACTACAAACGTCCGTTTCATCTCTAGTGTTAATAAAATGCAGTGTCCTATGGTTTAAATCGTTTGTAGTAATTTATTAAGCAACTACAAACAACTACAAACGATTATTTCGTCTCTAGTGTTAATAAAATACAATATCATATGGTTTAAATCGTTTGTAGTAATTTTTTAAGCTACTACAAACGTCCGTTTCATCTCTAGTGTTAATAAAATACAGTATCCTATGGTTTAAATCGTTTGTAGTAATTTATTAAGCAACTACAAACAACTACAAACGATTATTTCGTCTCTAGTGTTAATAAAATACAATATCATATGGTTTAAATCGTTTGTAGTAATTTTTTAAGCTACTACAAACGTCCGTTTCATCTCTAGTGTTAATAAAATGCAGTATCCTATGGTTTAAATCGTTTGTAGTAATTTATTAAGCAACTACAAACAACTACAAACGATTATTTCGTCTCTAGTGTTAATAAAATACAATATCCTATGGTTTAAATCGTTTGTAGTAATTTATTAAGCTACTACAAACTACTACAAACGTTTATTTCGTCTCTAGTGTTATTAAAAAATAATATCCTATGGTTTAAATCGTTTGTAGTAATTTATTAAGCTACTACAAACGACAAACGTTTCATCTCTAGTGTTAATAAAATACAATATCCTATGGTTTAAATCGTTTGTAGTAATTTTTTAAGCTACAAACAACTACAAACGTTTATTTCGTCTCTAGTGTTAATAAAATACAATGTCCTATGGTTTAAATCGTTTGTAGTAATTTATTAAGCTACTACAAACTACTACAAACGTTTATTTCGTCTCTAGTGTTAATAAAATACAATATCCTATGGTTTAAATCGTTTGTAGTAATTTATTAAGCAACTACAAACAACTACAAACGATTATTTCGTCTCTAGTGTTAATAAAATATAATATCCTACGGTTTAAATCGTTTGTAGTAATTTTCTAAGCTGCTACAAACGTCCGTTCCACCTCTAGTGTTAATAAAATGCAGTATCATATGGTTTAAATCGTTTGTAGTAATTTTTTAAGCTACTACAAACATCCGTTTATTTCGTCTCTAGTGTTAATAAAATGCAGTGTCCTATGGTTTAAATCGTTTGTAGTAATTTATTAAGCTACTACAAACGTCCGTTTCATCTCTAGGGTTAATAAAATGCAGTGTCCTATGGTTTAAATCATTTGTAGTAATTTTTTAAGCTACTACAAACGTCCGTTTCATCTCTAGTGTTAATAAAATACAATATCCTATGGTTTAAATCGTTTGTAGTAATTTATTAAGCAACTACAAACAACTACAAACGATTATTTCGTCTCTAGTGTTAATAAAATACAATATCATATGGTTTAAATCGTTTGTAGTAATTTTTTAAGCTACTACAAACGTCCGTTTCATCTCTAGTGTTAATAAAATGCAGTATCCTATGGTTTAAATCGTTTGTAGTAATTTATTAAGCAACTACAAACGTCCGTTTCATCTCTAGTGTTAATAAAATGCAGTATCCTGGGGTTTAAATCGTTTGTAGTAATTTATTAAGCAACTACAAACAACTACAAACGTTTCGTCTCTAGTGTTAATAAAATACAATATCCTATGGTTTAAATCGTTTGTAGTAATTTATTAAGCAACTACAAACAACTACAAACGATTATTTCGTCTCTAGTGTTAATAAAATACAATATCATATGGTTTAAATCGTTTGTAGTAATTTTTTAAGCTACTACAAACGTCCGTTTCATCTCTAGTGTTAATAAAATGCAGTGTCCTATGGTTTAAATCGTTTGTAGTAATTTTTTAAGCTACTACAAACGTCCGTTTCATCTCTAGTGTTAATAAAATGCAGTATCCTATGGTTTAAATCGTTTGTAGTAATTTATTAAGCAACTACAAACAACTACAAACGATTATTTCGTCTCTAGTGTTAATAAAATACAATATCCTATGGTTTAAATCGTTTGTAGTAATTTTTTAAGCTACTACAAACGTCCGTTTCATCTCTAGTGTTAATAAAATACAATATCCTATGGTTTAAATCGTTTGTAGTAATTTATTAAGCAACTACAAACAACTACAAACGATTATTTCGTCTCTAGTGTTAATAAAATCCAATATCCTATGGTTTAAATCGTTTGTAGTAATTTATTAAGCAACTACAAACAACTACAAACGTTTATTTCGTCTCTAGTGTTAATAAAATACAATATCCTATGGTTTAAATCGTTTGTAGTAATTTTTTAAGCTACTACAAACGTCCGTTTCATCTGTAGTGTTAATAAAATACAGTATCCTATGTTTAAATCGCTTGTAGTAATTTATTAAGCAACTACAAACAACTACAAACGATTATTTCGTCACTAGTGTTAATAAAATACAATATCCTTTGGTTTAAATCGTTTGTAGTAATTTATTAAGCAACTACAAACAACTACAAACGATTATTTCGTCTCTAGTGTTAATAAAATACAATATCATATGGTTTAAATCGTTTGTAGTAATTTTTTAAGCTACTACAAACGTCCGTTTCATCTCTAGTGTTAATAAAATGCAGTGTCCTTTGGTTTAAATCGTTTGTAGTAATTTTTTAAGCTACTACAAACGTCCGTTTCATCTCTAGTGTTAATAAAATGCAGTATCCTATGGTTTAAATCGTTTGTAGTAATTTATTAAGCAACTACAAACAACTACAAACGTTTATTTCGTCACTAGTGTTAATAAAATACAATATCCTATGGTTTAAATCGTTTGTAGTAATTTATTAAGCTACTACAAACGTCCGTTTCATCTCTAGTGTTAATAAAATGCAGTGTCCTTTGGTTTAAATCGTTTGTAGTAATTTTTTAAGCTACTACAAACGTCCATATTATCTCTAGTGTTAATAAAATACAGTATCATACGGTTTAAATCGTTTGTAGTAATTTATTAAGCAACTACAAACAACTACAAACGTTTATTTCATCTCTAGTGTTAATAAAATACAATATCCTATGGTTTAAATCATTTGTAGTAATTTTTTAAGCTACTACAAACGTCCGTTTCATCTCTAGTATTAATAAAATGCAGTGTCCTTTGGTTTAAATCGTTTGTAGTAATTTTTTAAGCAACTACAAACAACTACAAACGATTATTTCGTCTCTAGTGTTAATAAAATACAATATCCTATGGTTTAAATCGTTTGTAGTAATTTATTAAGCTACTACAAACTACTACAAACGTTTATTTCGTCTCTAGTGTTAATAAAATACAATATCCTATGGTTTAAATCGTTTGTAGTAATTTATTAAGCAACTACAAACAACTACAAACGATTATTTCGTCTCTAGTGTTAATAAAATACAATATCATATGGTTTAAATCGTTTGTAGTAATTTATTAAGCAACTACAAACAACTACAAACGATTACTTCATCTCTAGTGTTAATAAAATACAGTATCCTATGGTTTAAATCGTTTGTAGTAATTTATTAAGCAACTACAAACAACTACAAACGTTTATTTCGTCTCTAGTGTTAATAAAATACAATATCCTATGGTTTAAATCGTTTGTAGTAATTTATTAAGCAACTACAAACAACTACAAACGATTATTTCGTCTCTAGTGTTAATAAAATGCAGTGTCCTATGGTTTAAATCGTTTGTAGTAATTTATTAAGCTACTACAAACTACTACAAACGTTTATTTCGTCTCTAGTGTTAATAAAATACAATATCCTATGGTTTAAATCGTTTGTAGTAATTTATTAAGCAACTACAAACAACTACAAACGATTATTTCGTCTCTAGTGTTAATAAAATACAATATCATATGGTTTAAATCGTTTGTAGTAATTTTTTAAGCTACTACAAACGTCCGTTTCATCTCTAGTGTTAATAAAATGCAGTATCCTATGGTTTAAATCGTTTGTAGTAATTTTTTAAGCTACTACAAACGTCCGTTTCATCTCTAGTGTTAATAAAATGCAGTATCCTATGGTTTAAATCGTTTGTAGTAATTTATTAAGCAACTACAAAGAACTAGAAACGTTTATTTCGTCTCTAGTGTTAATTAAATACAATATCCTATGGTTTAAATCGTTTGTAGTAATTTATTAAGCAACTACATACAACCACAAACGTTTATTTCGTCTGTATTGTTAATAAAAGACAATATCCTATGGTTTAAATCGTTTATAGTAATTTTTTAAGCTACTACAAACGTCCCTTTTATCTCTACTGTTAATAAAATATAATATCCTACGGTTTAAATCGTTTGTAGTAATTTTCTAAGCTACTACAAACGCCCGTTCCACCTCTAGTGTTAATAAAATGTATTGTCCTATGGTTTAAATCGTTTGTAGTAATTTATTATGCAACTACAAACAACTACAAACGTATATTTCCTCTCTAGTGTTAATAAAATACAATATCCTATGGTTTAAATCATTTGTAGTGATTTTTTAAGCTACTACACTACTAGTGAACTAGTGTTAATAAAATACAATATCATATGGTTTAAATCGTTTGTAGTAATTTTTTAAGCTACTGCAAACGTCCGTTTCATCTCTAGTGTTAATAAAATGCAGTGTCCTATGGTTTAAATCGTTTGTAGTAATTTATTAAGCTACTACAAACTACTACAAACGTTTATTTCGTCTCTAGTGTTAATAAAATACAAACTCCTATGGTTTAAATCGATTGTAGTAATTTATTAAGCAACTACAAACAACTACAAACGTTTATTTCGTCTCTAGTGTTAATAAAATACAATATCCTATGGTTTAAATCGTTTGTAGTAATTTTTTAAGCAACTACAAACAACTACAAACGTTTATTTCGTCTCTAGTGTTAATAAAATACAATATCCTATGGTTTAAATCGTTTGTAGTAATTTTTTAAGCTACTACAAACGTCCGTTTCATCTCTAGTGTTAATAAAATGCAGTGTCCTATGGTTTAAATCGTTTGTAGTAATTTATTAAACAACTACAAACGTTTATTTCGTCTCTAGTGTTAATAAAATACAATATCCTATGGTTTAAATCGTTTGTAGTAATTTATTAAGCTACTACAAACGTCCGTTTCGTCTCTAGTGTTAATAAAATGCAGTATCCTATGGTTTAAATCGTTTGTAGTAATTTATTAAGCAACTACAAACAACTACAAACGATTATTTCGTCTCTAGTGTTAATAAAATACAATATCCTATGGTTTAAATCGTTTGTAGTAATTTTTTAAGCTACTACAAACGTCCGTTTCACCTCTAGTGTTAATAAAATGCAGTGTCCTATGGTTTAAATCGTTTGTAGTAATTTATTAAGCAACTACAAACAACTACAAACGTTTATTTCGTCTCTAGTGTTAATAAAATACAATATCCTATGGTTTAAATCGTTTGTAGTAATTTATTAAGCAACTACAAACAACTACAAACGATTATTTCGTCTCTAGTGTTAATAAAATACAATATCATATGGTTTAAATCGTTTGTAGTAATTTTTTAAGCTACTACAAACGTCCGTTTCATCTCTAGTGTTAATAAAATGCAGTGTCCTATGGTTTAAATCGTTTGTAGTAATTTTTTAAGCTACTACAAACGTCCGTTTCATCTCTAGTGTTAATAAAATGCAGTATCCTATGGTTTCAATCGTTTGTAGTAATTTCTAAAGCTACTACAAACTACTACAAACGATTATTTCGTCACTAGTGTTAATAAAATACAATATCCTATGGTTTAAATCGTTTGTAGTAATTTATTAAGCTACTACAAACGTCCGTTTCATCTCTAGTGTTAATAAAATGCAGTGTCCTTTGGTTTAAATCGTTTGTAGTAATTTTTTAAGCTACTACAAACGTCCGTTTCATCTCTAGTGTTAATAAAATGCAGTGTCCTTTGGTTTAAATCGTTTGTAGTAATTTTTTAAGCTACTACAAACGTCCGTTTCATCTCTAGTGTTAATAAAATGCAGTGTACTTTGGTTTAAATCGTTTGTAGTAATTTCTAAAGCTACTACAAACTACTACAAACGTTTATTTCGTCTCTAGTGTTATTAAAAATTATATCCTATGGTTTAAATCATTTGTAGTAATTTATTAAGCAACTACAAACAACTACAAACGATTATTTCGTCTCTAGTGTTAATAAAATACAATATCATATGGTTTAAATCGTTTGTAGTAATTTTTTAAGCTACTACAAACGTCCGTTTCATCTCTAGTGTTAATAAAATGCAGTGTCCTTTGGTTTAAATCGTTTGTAGTAATTTTTTAAGCTACTACAAACGTCCGTTTCATCTCTAGTGTTAATAAAATGCAGTGTCATATGGTTTAAATCGTTTGTAGTAATTTATTAAGCAACTACAAACAACTACAAACGATTATTTCGTCTCTAGTGTTAATAAAATACAATATCATATGGTTTAAATCGTTTGTAGTAATTTTTTAAGCTACTACAAACGTCCGTTTCATCTCTAGTGTTAATAAAATGCAGTATCCTATGGTTTCAATCGTTTGTAGTAATTTCTAAAGCTACTACAAACTACTACAAACGTTTATTTCGTCTCTAGTGTTAATAAAATACAATATCCTATGGTTTAAATCGTTTGTAGTAATTTATTAAGCAACTACAAACAACTACAAACGATTATTTCGTCTCTAGTGTTAATAAAATACAATATCATACGGTTTAAATCATTTGTAGTAATTTTTTAAGCTACTACAAACGTCCGTTTCATCTCTAGTGTTAATAAAATGCAGTATCCTATAGTTTAAATCGTTTGTAGTAATTTTTTAAGCTACTACAAACGTCCTTTCCATCTCTAGTGTTAATAAAATGCAGTATCCTATGGTTTAAATCGTTTGTAGTAATTTATTAAGCTACTACAAACGTCCGTTTCGTCTCTAGTGTTAATAAAAATTATATCCTATGGTTTAAATCGTTTGTAGTAATTTCTAAAGCAACTACAAACAACTACAAACGATTAGTTCGTCACTAGTGTTAATAAAATACAATATCCTATGGTTTAAATCGTTTGTAGTAATTTATTAAGCTACTACAAACGTCCGTTACATCTCTAGTGTTAATAAAATGCAGTATCCTATGGTTTAAATCGTTTGTAGTAATTTATTAAGCAACTACAAACAACTACAAACGTTTATTTCGTCTCTAATATTAATAAAATACACTAGCCTATGGTTGAAAGCGGGTGTGGTAATCTTGTAAGATACTACAAACGTCCGTTTCATCTCTAGTGTTAATAAAATGCAGTGTCCTATGGTTTAAATCGTTTGTAGTAATTTATTAAGCTACTACAAACTACTACAAACGTTTATTTTGTCTCTAGTGTTAATAAAATACAGTATCCTATGGTTTAAATCGTTTGTAGTAATTTATTAAGCAACTACAAACAACTACAAACGATTATTTCGTCTCTAGTGTTAATAAAATACAATATCATATGGTTTAAATCGTTTGTAGTCATTTTTTAAGCTACTACAAACGTCCGTTTCATCTCTAGTGTTAATAAAATGCAGTATCCTATGGTTTAAATCGTTTGTAGTAATTTATTAAGCTACTACAAACTACTACAAACGTTTATTTCGTCTCTAGTGTTAATAAAATACAATATCCTATGGTTTAAATCGTTTGTAGTAATTTATTAAGCAACTACAAACAACTACAAACGATTATTTCGTCTCTAGTGTTAATAAAATACAATATCCTATGGTTTAAATCGTTTGTAGTAATTTTTTAAGCTACTACAAACGTCCGTTTCATCTCTAGTGTTAATAAAATACAATATCCTATGGTTTAAATCGTTTGCAGTAAGTTTGTAAGCTACTACAAACATCCGATTAATCTCTAGTGTTAATAAAATACAATATCATATGGTTTAAATCGTTTGTAGTAATTTATTAAGCTACTACAAACTACTACAAACGTTTATTTCGTCTCTAGTGTTAATAAAATACAATATCCTATGGTTTAAATCGTTTGTAGTAATTTATTAAGCAACTACAAACAACTACAAACGATTATTTCGTCTCTAGTGTTAATAAAATACAATATCCTATGGTTTAAATCGTTTGTAGTAATTTTTTAAGCTACTGCAAACGTCCCTTTTATCTCTACTGTTAATAAAATATAATATCCTACGGTTTAAATCGTTTGTAGTAATTTTTTAAGCTACTACAAACGTCCGTTTCATTTGAAGTGTTAATAAAATGCAGTATCCTATGGTTTAAATCGTTTGTAGTAATTTATTAAGCAACTACAAACAATTACAAACGATTATTTTGTCTCTAGTGTTAATAAAATACAATATCATATGGTTTAAATCGTTTGTAGTAATTTTTTAAGCTACTACAAACGTTTATTTCGTCTCTAGTGTTATTAAAAATTATATCCTATGGTTTAAATCATTTGTAGTAATTTATTAAGCAACTACAAACAACTACAAACGTTTATTTCGTCTCTAGTGTTAATAAAATACAATATCCTATGGTTTAAATCGTTTGTAGTAATTTATTAAGCAACTACAAACAACTACAAACGATTATTTCGTCTCTAGTGTTAATAAAATACAATATCATATGGTTTAAATCGTTTGTAGTAATTTATTAAGCAACTACAAACAACTACAAACGATTATTTCGTCTCTAGTGTTAATAAAATACAATATCCTATGGTTTAAATCGTTTGTAGTAATTTATTAAGCAACTACAAACAACTACAAACGATTTTTTCGTCTCTAGTGTTAATAAAATACAATATCCTATGGTTTAAATCATTTGTAGTAATTTTTTAAGCTGCTACAAACGTCCGTTTCATCTCTAGTATTAATAAAATGCAGTATCCTATGGTTCAAATCGTTTGTAGTAATTTATTACGCAACTACAAACAACTACAAACGTTTATTTCGTCTCTAGTGTTAATAAAATACAATATCCTATGGTTTAAATCGTTTGTAGTAATTTATTAAGCTACTACAAACAACTACAAACGTTTATTTCGTCTCTAGTGTTAATAAAATACAATATCCTATGGTTTAAATCGTTTGTAGTAATTTATTAAGCAACTACAAACAACTACAAACGATTATTTCGTCTCTAGTGTTAATAAAATACAATATCATATGGTTTAAATCGTTTGTAGTAATTTTTTAAGCTACTACAAACGTCCGTTTCATCTCTAGTGTTAATAAAATGCAGTGTCCTATGGTTTAAATCGTTTGTAGTAATTTATTAAGCAACTACAAACAACTACAAACGATTATTTCGTCTCTAGTGTTAATAAAATACAATATCATATGGTTTAAATCGTTTGTAGTAATTTTTTAAGCTACTACAAACGTCCGTTTCATCTCTATTGTTAATAAAATCCAGTGTCCTTTGGTTTAAATCGTTTGTAGTAATTTTTTAAGCTACTACAAACGTCCGTTTCATCTGTAGTGTTAATAAAATACAGTATCCTATGTTTAAATCGCTTGTAGTAATTTATTAAGCAACTACAAACAACTACAAACGATTATTTCGTCACTAGTGTTAATAAAATACAATATCCTATGGTTTAAATCGTTTGTAGTAATTTATTAAGCTACTACAAACGTCCGTTTCATCTCTAGTGTTAATAAAATGCAGTGTCCTTTGGTTTAAATCGTTTGTAGTAATTTTTTAAGCTACTACAAACGTCCGTTTCATCTCTAGTGTTAATAAAATGCAGTGTCCTATGGTTTAAATCGTTTGTAGTAATTTATTAAGCAACTACAAACAACTACAAACGATTATTTCGTCTCTAGTGTTAATAAAATACAATATCATATGGTTTAAATCGTTTGTAGTAATTTATTAAGCTACTACAAACGTCCGTTTCATCTCTAGTGTTAATAAAATGCAGTGTCCTATGGTTTAAATCGTTCGTAGTAATTTGTTAAGCTACTACAAACGTCCGTTTCATCTCTAGTGTTAATAAAATGCAATATCCTATGGTTTAAATCGTTTGTAGTAATTTATTAAGCAACTACAAACAACTACAAACGATTTCGTCTCTAGTGTTAATAAAATACAATATCATATGGTTTAAATCGTTTGTAGTAATTTTTTACGCTACTACAAACGTCCGTTTCATCTCTAGTGTTAATAAAATGCAGTGTCCTTTGGTTTAAATCGTTTGTAGTAATTTTTTAAGCTACTACAAACGTCCGTTTCATCTCTAGTGTTAATAAAATGCAGTGTCCTATGGTTTAAATCGTTTGTAGTAATTTATTAAGCAACTACAAACAACTACAAACGATTATTTCGTCTCTAGTGTTAATAAAATACAATATCCTATGGTTTAAATCGTTTGTAGTAATTTATTAAGCAACTACAAACAACTACAAACGATTATTTCATCTCTAGTGTTAATAAAATACACTATCATATGGTTTAAATCGTTTGTAGTAATTTTTTAAGCTACTACAAACGTCCGTTTCATCTCTAGTGTTAATAAAATGCAGTATCCTATGGTTTCAATCGTTTGTAGTAATTTCTAAAGCTACTACAAACTACTACAAACGTTTATTTCGTCTCTAGTGTTAATAAAATACAATATCATATGGTTTAAATCGTTTGTAGTAATTTTTTAAGCAACTACAAACAACTACAAACTTTTACTTCGTCTCTAGTGTTATTAAAAAATAATATCCTATGGTTTAAATCGTTTGTAGTAATTTATTAAGCAACTACAAACAACTACAAACGATTATTTCGTCTCTAGTGTTAATAAAATACAATATCATATGGTTTAAATCGTTTGTAGTAATTTATTAAGCAACTACAAACAACTACAAACGATTATTTCGTCTCTAGTGTTAATAAAATACAATATCCTATGGTTTAAATCGTTTGTAGTAATTTCTAAAGCTACTACAAACTACTACAAACGTTTATTTCGTCTCTAGTGTTATTAAAAATTATATCCTATGGTTTAAATCGTTTGTAGTAATTTATTAAGCAACTGCAAACAACTACAAACATTTATTTCGTCTCTAGTGTTAATAAAATGCAGTGTCCTAAGGTTTAAATCGTTTGTAGTCATTTTTTAAGCTACTACAAACGTCCGTTTCATCTCTAGTGTTAATAAAATGCAGTATCCTATGGTTTAAATCGTTTGTAGTAATTTATTAAGCAACTACAAACAACTACAAACGTTAATTTTGTCTCTAATATTAATAAAATACAATATCCTATGGTTTAAATCGTTTGTAGTAATTTATTAAGCAACTACAAACAACTACAAACGATTATTTCGTCTCTAGTGTTAATAAAATACAATATCATATGGTTTAAATCGTTTGTAGTAATTTTTTAAGCTACTACAAACGTCCCTTTTATCTCTACTGTTAATAAAATATAATATCCTACGGTTTAAATCGTTTGTAGTAATTTATTAAGCAACTACAAACAACTACAAACGATTATTTCGTCTCTAGTGTTAATAAAATACAATATCCTATGGTTTAAATCGTTTGTAGTAATTTATTAAGCAACTACAACTACAAACGTCCGTTTCATCTCTAGTGTTAATAAAATGCAATATCCTATGGTTTAAATCGTTTGTAGTAATTTTTTAAGCTACTACAAACGTCCGTTTCATCTCTAGTGTTAATAAAATGCAATATCCTATGGTTTAAATCGTTTGTAGTAATTTTTTAAGCTACTACAAACGTTTATTTCGTCTCTAGTGTTAATAAAATACAATATCATATGGTTTAAATCGTTTGTAGTAATTTATTAAGCAACTACAAACCACTACAAACGTTTATTTCGTCTCTAGTGTTAATTAAATACAATATCCTATGGTTTAAATCGTTTGTAGTAATTTATTAAGCAACTACAAACAACCACAAACGTTTATTTCGTCTGTATTGTTAATAAAAGACAATATCCTATGGTTTAAATCGTTTATAGTAATTTTTTAAGCTACTACAAACGTCCGTTTCACCTCTAGTGTTAATAAAATGCAGTATCCTATGGTTTAAATCGTTTGTAGTAATTTTTTAAGCTACTACAAACAACTATAAACGTTTATTTCGTCTCTAGTGTTAATAAAATACAATATCCTATGGTTTAAATCGTTTGTAGTAATTTTTTAAGCTACTACAAACGTCCGTTTCATCTCTAGTGTTAATAAAATGCAGTATTCTATGGTTTAAATCGTTTGTAGTAATTTATTAAGCCACTACAAACAACTACAAACGTTTATTTCGTCTCTAGTGTTAATAAAATACAACATCCTATGGTTTAAATCGTTTGTAGTAATTTATTAAGCAACTACAAACAACTGCAAACGTTTATTTCGTATCTAGTGTTAATAAAATGCAGTATTCTATGGTTTAAATCGTTTGTAGTAATTTTTTAAGCTACTACAAACGTCCGTTTCATCTCTAGTGTTAATAAAATGCAGTGTCCTATGGTTTAAATCATTTGTAGTAATTTATTAAGCAACTACAAACAACTACAAATGTTTATTTCGTCTCTAGTGTTAATAAAATACAAACTCCTATGGTTTAAATCGATTGTAGTAATTTATTAAGCAACTACAAACAACTACAAACGATTATTTCGTCTCTAGTGTTAATAAAATACAATATCATATGGTTTAAATCGTTTGTAGTAATTTTGTAAGCTACTACAAACGTCCGTTTCACCTCTAGTGTTAATAAAATGCAGTGTCCTATGGTTTAAATTGTTTGTAGTAATTTATTAAGCTACTACAAACCACTACAAACGTTGATTTCTTCTCTGGTGTTAATAAAATACAATATCCTATGGTTTAAATCATTTGTAGTAATTTGTTAAGCTACTACAAACGTCCGTTTCACCTCTAGTGTTAATAAAATACAATATCCTATGGTTTAAATCGTTTGTAGTAATTTATTAAGCAACTACAAACAACTACAAACGATTATTTCGTCTCTAGTGTTAATAAAATACAATATCATATGGTTTAAATCGTTTGTAGTAATTTATTAAGCAACTACAAACAACTACAAACGATTATTTCATCTCTAGTGTTAATAAAATGCAGTATCCTATGGTTTCAATCGTTTGTAGTAATTTCTAAAGCTACTACAAACTACTACAAACGTTTATTTCGTCTCTAGTGTTATTAAAAATTATATCCTATGGTTTAAATCATTTGTAGTAATTTATTAAGCAACTACAAACAACTACAAACGTTTATTTCGTCTCTAGTGTTAATAAAATACAATATCATATGGTTTAAATCGTTTGTAGTAATTTTTTAAGCTACTACAAACGTCCGTTTCATCTCTAGTGTTAATAAAATGCAGTATCCTATGGTTTAAATCGTTTGTAGTAATTTTTTAAGCTACTACAAACGTCCGTTTCATCTCTAGTGTTAATAAAATGCAGTATCCTATGGTTTCAATCGTTTGTAGTAATTTCTAAAGCTACTACAAACGACTACAAACGTTTATTTCGTCTCTAGTGTTATTAAAAATTATATCCTATGGTTTAAATCGTTTGTAGTAATTTCTAAAGCTACTACAAACTACTACAAACGATTATTTCATCTCTAGTGTTAATAAAATATAATATCCTATGGTTTAAATCGTTTGTAGTAATTTTTTAAGCTACTACAAACGTCCGTTTCATCTCTAGTGTTAATAAAATACAGTGTCATATGGTTTAAATCGTTTGTAGTAATTTATTAAGCAACTACAAACAACTACAAACGATTATTTCGTCTCTAGTGTTAATAAAATACAATATCATATGGTTTAAACCGTTTGTAGTAATTTATTAAGCTACTACAAACGTCCGTTTCATCTCTAGTGTTAATAAAATGCAGTGTCCTATGGTTTAAATCGTTTGTAGTAATTTATTAAGCTACTACAAACGTCCGTTTCATCTCTAGTGTTAATAAAATACAGTATCCTATGTTTAAATCGTTTGTAGTAATTTATTAAGCAACTACAAACGTCCGTTTCGTCTCTAGTGTTAATAAAATATAATATCCTATGGTCTAAATCGTTTGTAGTAATTTTTTAAGCTACTACAAACTTCCTTTTCATCTGCAGTGTTAATAAAATACAGTATCCTATGGTTTAAATCGTTTGTAGTAATTTATTAAGCTACTACAAACGTCCGTTTCATCTCTAGTGTTAATAAAATGCAGTGTCCTTTGGTTTAAATCGTTTGTAGTAATTTTTTAAGCTACTACAAACGTCCGTTTCATCTCTAGTGTTAATAAAATGCAGTGTCCTATGGTTTAAATCGTTTGTAGTAATTTCTAAAGCTACTACAAACGTTTATTTCGTCTCTAGTGTTATTAAAAATTATATCCTATGGTTTAAATCATTTGTAGTAATTTATTAAGCAACTACAAACAACTACAAACGATTATTTCGTCTCTAGTGTTAATAAAATACAATATCATATGGTTTAAATCGTTTGTAGTAATTTTTTAAGCTACTACAAACGTCCGTTTCATCTCTAGTGTTAATAAAATGCAGTGTCCTTTGGTTTAAATCGTTTGTAGTAATTTTTTAAGCTACTACAAACGTCCGTTTCATCTCTAGTGTTAATAAAATGCAGTGTCATATGGTTTAAATCGTTTGTAGTAATTTATTAAGCAACTACAAACAACTACAAACGATTATTTCGTCTCTAGTGTTAATAAAATACAATATCATATGGTTTAAATCGTTTGTAGTAATTTATTAAGCAACTACAAACCACTACAAACGTTTATTTCGTCTCTAGTGTTAATTAAATACAATATCCTATGGTTTAAATCGTTTGTAGTAATTTATTAAGCAACTACAAACAACTACAAACGTTTATTTCGTCTCTAGTGTTAATAAAATACAATATCCTATGATTTAAATCGTTTGTAGTAATTTTTTAAGCTACTACAAACGTCCGTTTCATCTCTAGTGTTAATAAAATGCAGTGTCCTATGGTTTAAATCGTTTGTAGTAATTTATTAAGCAACTACAAACAACTACAAACGATTATTTCGTCTCTAGTGTTAATAAAATACAATATCATATGGTTTAAATCGTTTCTAGTAATTTTTTAAGCTACTACAAACGTCCGTTTCATCTCTAGTGTTAATAAAATGCAATGTCCTATGGTTTAAATCGTTTGTAGTAATTTTTTAAGCTACAACAAACGTCCGTTTCACCTCTAGTGTTAATAAAATGCAGTATCCTATGGTTTAAATCGTTTTTAGTAATTTTTTAAGCCGCTACAAACGTCCGTTTCATCTCTAGTGTTAATAAAATGCAGTGTCCTATGGTTTAAATCGTTTGTAGTAATTTCTAAACCTACTACAAACTACTACAAACGTTTATTTCGTCTCTAGTGTTATTAAAAATTATATCCTATGGTTTAAATCGTTTGTAGTAATTTATTAAGCAACTGCAAACAACTACAAACATTTATTTCGTCTCTAGTGTTAATAAAATGCAGTGTCCTAAGGTTTAAATCGTTTGTAGTCATTTTTTAAGCTACTACAAACGTCCGTTTCATCTCTAGTGTTAATAAAATGCAGTATCCTATGGTTTAAATCGTTTGTAATTATTTTTTAAGCTACTACAAACGTCCGTTTCACCTCTAGTGTTAATAAAATACAATATCATATGGTTTAAATCGTTTGTAGTAATTTATTAAGCAACTACAAACAACTACAAACGATTATTTCGTCTCTAGTGTTAATAAAATACAATATCCTATGGTTTAAATCGTTTGTAGTAATTTTTTAAGCTACTGCAAACGTCCCTTTTATCTCTACTGTTAATAAAATATAATATCCTATGGTTTAAATCGTTTGTAGTAATTTTCTAAAGCTACTACAAACAACTACAAACGTTTATTTCGTCTCTAGTGTTAATATAAAAATTATATCCTATGGTTTAAATCGTTTGTAGTTGTTTGTAGTTGCTTTAAAAATTACTACAAACGATTTAAACCATAGGATATAATTTTTTATTAACACTAGAGACGAATTAAACGTTAGTAGTAGTTTGTAGTAGCTTTAGAAATTACTACAAACGATTTAAACCATAGGATACTGCATTTTATTAACACTAGAGATGAAACGGACGTTTGTAGTAGCTTAAAAAATTACTACAAACGATTTAAACCATATGATATTGTATTTTATTAACACTAGAGACGAAATAATCGTTTGTAGTTGTTTGTAGTTGCTTAATAAATTACTACAAACGATTTAAACCATAGGACACTGCATTTTATTAACACTAGAGATGAAACGGACGTTTGTAGTAGTTTGTAGTAGCTTAAAAAATTACTACAAACGATTTAAACCAAAGGACACTGCATTTTATTAACACTAGAGATGAAACGGACGTTTGTAGTAGCTTAAAAAATTACTACAAACGATTTAAACCATATGATATTGTATTTTATTAACACTAGAGACGAAATAATCGTTTGTAGTTGTTTGTAGTTGCTTAATAAATTACTACAAATGATTTAAACCATAGGATATAATTTTTAATAACACTAGAGACGAAATAAACGTTTGTAGTAGTTTGTAGTAGCTTTAGAAATTACTACAAACGATTTAAACCAAAGTACACTGCATTTTATTAACACTAGAGATGAAACGGACGTTTGTAGTAGCTTAAAAAATTACTACAAACGATTTAAACCAAAGGACACTGCATTTTATTAACACTAGAGATGAAACGGACGTTTGTAGTAGCTTAAAAAATTACTACAAACGATTTAAACCAAAGGACACTGCATTTTATTAACACTAGAGATGAAACGGACGTTTGTAGTAGCTTAATAAATTACTACAAACGATTTAAACCATATGATATTGTATTTTATTAACACTAGAGACGAAATAATCGTTTGTAGTTGTTTGTAGTTGCTTAATAAATTACTACAAACGATTTAAACCATAGGACACTGCATTTTATTAACACTAGAGATGAAACGGACGTTTGTAGTAGCTTAAAAAATTACTACAAACGATTTAAACCAAAGGACACTGCATTTTATTAACACTAGAGATGAAACGGACGTTTGTAGTAGCTTAAAAAATTACTACAAACGATTTAAACCATATGATATTGTATTTTATTAACACTAGAGACGAAATAATCGTTTGTAGTTGTTTGTAGTTGCTTAATAAATTACTACAAACGATTTAAACCATATGATATTGTATTTTATTAACACTAGAGACGAAATAATCGTTTGTAGTTGTTTGTAGTTGCTTAATAAATTACTACAAACGATTTAAACCATATGACACTGCATTTTATTAACACTAGAGATGAAACGGACGTTTGTAGTAGCTTAAAAAATTACTACAAACGATTTAAACCAAAGGACACTGCATTTTATTAACACTAGAGATGAAACGGACGTTTGTAGTAGCTTAAAAAATTACTACAAACGATTTAAACCATATGATATTGTATTTTATTAACACTAGAGACGAAATAATCGTTTGTAGTTGTTTGTAGTTGCTTAATAAATTACTACAAACGATTTAAACCATAGGATATTGTATTTTATTAACACTAGAGACGAAATAAACGTTTGTAGTTGTTTGTAGTTGCTTAATAAATTACTACAAACGATTTAAACCATAGGACACTGCATTTTATTAACACTAGAGATGAAACGGACGTTTGTAGTAGCTTAAAAAATTACTACAAACGATTTAAACCATAGGACACTGCATTTTATTAACACTAGAGATGAAACGGACGTTTGTAGTAGCTTGATAAATTACTACAAACGATTTAAACCATAGAATATTGTATTTTATTGACACTAGAGACAAAAGGGACGTTTGCAGTAGCTTAAAAAATTACTACAAACGATTTAAACCATAGGATATTGTATTTTATTAACACTAGAGACGAAATAATCGTTTGTAGTTGTTTGTAGTTGCTTAATAAATTACTACAAACGATTTAAACCATATGATACTGCATTATATTAACACTAGAAATGAAATGGACGTTTGTAGTTGCTTAATAAATTACTACAAACGATTTAAACCATAGGACACTGCATTTTATTAACACTAGAGATGAAACGGACGTTTGTAGTAGCTTAAAAAATTACTACAAACGATTTAAACCATATGATATTGTATTTTATTAACACTAGAGACGAAATAATCGTTTGTAGTTGTTTGTAGTTGCTTAATAAATTACTACAAGCGATTTAAACATAGGATACTGTATTTTATTAACACTACAGATGAAACGGACGTTTGTAGTAGCTTAAAAAATTACTACAAACGATTTAAACCATATGATATTGTATTTTATTAACACTAGAGACGAAATAATCGTTTGTAGTTGTTTGTAGTTGCTTAATAAATTACTACAAATGATTTAAACCATAGGATATAATTTTTAATAACACTAGAGACGAAATAAACGTTTGTAGTAGTTTGTAGTAGCTTTAGAAATTACTACAAACGATTTAAACCAAAGTACACTGCATTTTATTAACACTAGAGATGAAACGGACGTTTGTAGTAGCTTAAAAAATTACTACAAACAATTTAAACCATAGGATACTGCATTTTATTAACACTAGAGGTGAAACGGTCGTTTGTAGTAGCTTAAAAAATTACTACAAACGATTTAAACCATAGGATATTATATTTTATTAACACTAGAGATGAAATAATCGTTTGTAGTAGTTTGTAGTAGCTTTAGAAATTACTACAAACGATTTAAACCATAGGATATAATTTTTAATAACACTAGAGACGAAATAAACGTTTGTAGTCGTTTGTAGTAGCTTTAGAAATTACTACAAACGATTGAAACCATAGGATACTGCATTTTATTAACACTAGAGATGAAATAATCGTTTGTAGTTGTTTGTAGTTGCTTAATAAATTACTACAAACGATTTAAACCATATGATATTGTATTTTATTAACACTAGAGACGAAATAATCGTTTCTAGTTGTTTGTAGTTGCTCAATAAATTACTACAAACGATTTAAACCATAGGATATTATTTTTTAATAACACTAGAGACGAAGTAAACGTTTGTAGTAGTTTGTAGTAGCTTTAAAAATTACTACAAACGATTTAAACCATAGGATATAATTTTTAATAACACTAGAGACGAAATAAACGTTTGTAGTAGTTTGTAGTAGCTTTAGAAATTACTACAAACGATTGAAACCATAGGATACTGCATTTTATTAACACTAGAGATGAAACGGACGTTTGTAGTAGCTTAAAAAATTACTACAAACGATTTAAACCATATGATATTGTATTTTATTAACACTAGAGACGAAATAATCGTTTGTAGTTGTTTGTAGTTGCTTAATAAATTACTACAAACGATTTAAACCATATGATATTGTATTTTATTAACACTAGAGACGAAATAATCGTTTGTAGTTGCTTAATAAATTACTACAAACGATTTAAACCATATGACACTGCATTTTATTAACACTAGAGATGAAACGGACGTTTGTAGTAGCTTAATAAATTACTACAAACGATTTAAACCAAAGGACACTGCATTTTATTAACACTAGAGATGAAACGGACGTTTGTAGTAGCTTAAAAAATTACTACAAACGATTTAAACCATATGATATTGTATTTTATTAACACTAGAGACGAAATAATCGTTTGTAGTTGTTTGTAGTTGCTTAATAAATTACTACAAATGATTTAAACCATAGGATATAATTTTTAATAACACTAGAGACGAAATAAACGTTTGTAGTAGTTTGTAGTAGCTTTAGAAATTACTACAAACGATTTAAACCATAGGATACTGCATTTTATTAACACTAGAGATGAAACGGACGTTTGTAGTAGCTTAAAAAATTACTACAAACGATTTAAACCAAAGGACACTGCATTTTATTAACACTAGAGATGAAACGGACGTTTGTAGTAGCTTAAAAAATTACTACAAACGATTTAAACCATAGGATACTGTATTTTATTAACACTACAGATGAAACGGACGTTTGTAGTAGCTTAAAAAATTACTACAAACGATTTAAACCATAGGATATTGTATTTTATTAACACTAGAGACGAAATAATCGTTTGTAGTTGTTTGTAGTTGCTTAATAAATTACTACAAACGATTTAAACCATAGGACACTGCATTTTATTAACACTAGAGATGAAACGGACGTTTGTAGTAGCTTAAAAAATTACTACAAACGATTTAAACCAAAGGACACTGCATTTTATTAACACTAGAGATGAAACGGACGTTTGTAGTAGCTTAAAAAATTACTACAAACGATTTAAACCATAGGATATTGTATTTTATTAACACTAGTGACGAAATAATCGTTTGTAGTTGTTTGTAGTTGCTTAATAAATTACTACAAGCGATTTAAACATAGGATACTGTATTTTATTAACACTAGAGATGAAACGGACGTTTGTAGTAGCTTAAAAAATTACTACAAACGATTTAAACCATAGGATATTATATTTTATTAACACTAGAGACGAAATAATCGTTTGTAGTTGTTTGTAGTTGCTTAATAAATTACTACAAATGATTTAAACCATAGGATATAATTTTTAATAACACTAGAGACGAAATAAACGTTTGTAGTAGTTTGTAGTAGCTTTAGAAATTACTACAAACGATTGAAACCATAGGATACTGCATTTTATTAACACTAGAGATGAAATAATCGTTTGTAGTTGTTTGTAGTTGCTTAATAAATTACTACAAACGATTTAAACCATATGATATTGTATTTTATTAACACTAGAGACGAAATAATCGTTTCTAGTTGTTTGTAGTTGCTCAATAAATTACTACAAACGATTTAAACCATAGGATATTATTTTTTAATAACACTAGAGACGAAGTAAACGTTTGTAGTAGTTTGTAGTAGCTTTAAAAATTACTACAAACGATTTAAACCATAGGATATAATTTTTAATAACACTAGAGACGAAATAAACGTTTGTAGTAGTTTGTAGTAGCTTTAGAAATTACTACAAACGATTGAAACCATAGGATACTGCATTTTATTAACACTAGAGATGAAACGGACGTTTGTAGTAGCTTAAAAAATTACTACAAACGATTTAAACCATATGATAGTGTATTTTATTAACACTAGAGATGAAATAATCGTTTGTAGTTGTTTGTAGTTGCTTAATAAATTACTACAAACGAATTAAACCATATGATATTGTATTTTATTAACACTAGAGACGAAATAATCGTTTGTAGTTGTTTGTAGTTGCTTAATAAATTACTACAAACGATTTAAACCATAGGACACTGCATTTTATTAACACTAGAGATGAAACGGACGTTTGTAGTAGCTTAAAAAATTACTACAAACGATTTAAACCAAAGGACACTGCATTTTATTAACACTAGAGATGAAACGGACGTTTGTAGTAGCTTAAAAAATTACTACAAACGATTTAAACCATATGATATTGTATTTTATTAACACTAGAGACGAAATAAACGTTTGTAGTAGTTTGTAGTAGCTTAATAAATTACTACAAACGATTTATACCATAGGACACTGCATTTTATTAACACTAGAGATGAAACGGACGTTTGTAGTAGCTTAAAAAATTACTACAAACGATTTAAACCATATGATAGTGTATTTTATTAACACTAGAGATGAAATAATCGTTTGTAGTTGTTTGTAGTTGCTTAATAAATTACTACAAACGATTTAAACCATATGATATTGTATTTTATTAACACTAGAGACGAAATAATCGTTTGTAGTTGTTTGTAGTTGCTTAATAAATTACTACAAACGATTTAAACCATAGGACACTGCATTTTATTAACACTAGAGATGAAACGGATGTTTGTAGTAGCTTAAAAAATTACTACAAACGATTTAAACCAAAGGACACTGCATTTTATTAACACTAGAGATGAAACGGACGTTTGTAGTAGCTTAATAAATTACTACAAACGATTTAAACCATAGGATATTGTATTTTATTAACACTAGTGACGAAATAATCGTTTGTAGTTGTTTGTAGTTGCTTAATAAATTACTACAAGCGATTTAAACATAGGATACTGTATTTTATTAACACTAGAGATGAAACGGACGTTTGTAGTAGCTTAAAAAATTACTACAAACGATTTAAACCAAAGGACACTGCATTTTATTAACACTAGAGATGAAACGGACGTTTGTAGTAGCTTAATAAATTACTACAAACGATTTAAACCATAGGATATTGTATTTTATTAACACTAGTGACGAAATAATCGTTTGTAGTTGTTTGTAGTTGCTTAATAAATTACTACAAGCGATTTAAACATAGGATACTGTATTTTATTAACACTAGAGATGAAACGGACGTTTGTAGTAGCTTAAAAAATTACTACAAACGATTTAAACCATAGGATATTATATTTTATTAACACTAGAGACGAAATAATCGTTTGTAGTTGTTTGT
This sequence comes from Trichopria drosophilae, assembly GCA_030407085.1. Lineage (NCBI taxonomy): Eukaryota > Metazoa > Arthropoda > Insecta > Hymenoptera > Diapriidae > Trichopria > Trichopria drosophilae. The sequence goes on along the minus strand of JAQOWT010000138.1, from coordinate 15,572 downwards.
AGTTGCTTAATAAATTACTACAAATGATTTAAACCATAGGATATAATTTTTAATAACACTAGAGACGAAATAAACGTTTGTAGTAGTTTGTAGTAGCTTTAGAAATTACTACAAACGATTTAAACCAAAGTACACTGCATTTTATTAACACTAGAGATGAAACGGACGTTTGTAGTAGCTTAAAAAATTACTACAAACAATTTAAACCATAGGATACTGCATTTTATTAACACTAGAGGTGAAACGGTCGTTTGTAGTAGCTTAAAAAATTACTACAAACGATTTAAACCATAGGATATTATATTTTATTAACACTAGAGACGAAATAATCGTTTGTAGTTGTTTGTAGTTGCTTAATAAATTACTACAAATGATTTAAACCATAGGATATAATTTTTAATAACACTAGAGACGAAATAAACGTTTGTAGTAGTTTGTAGTAGCTTTAGAAATTACTACAAACGATTGAAACCATAGGATACTGCATTTTATTAACACTAGAGATGAAATAATCGTTTGTAGTTGTTTGTAGTTGCTTAATAAATTACTACAAACGATTTAAACCATATGATATTGTATTTTATTAACACTAGAGACGAAATAATCGTTTCTAGTTGTTTGTAGTTGCTCAATAAATTACTACAAACGATTTAAACCATAGGATATTATTTTTTAATAACACTAGAGACGAAGTAAACGTTTGTAGTAGTTTGTAGTAGCTTTAAAAATTACTACAAACGATTTAAACCATAGGATATAATTTTTAATAACACTAGAGACGAAATAAACGTTTGTAGTAGTTTGTAGTAGCTTTAGAAATTACTACAAACGATTGAAACCATAGGATACTGCATTTTATTAACACTAGAGATGAAACGGACGTTTGTAGTAGCTTAAAAAATTACTACAAACGATTTAAACCATATGATAGTGTATTTTATTAACACTAGAGATGAAATAATCGTTTGTAGTTGTTTGTAGTTGCTTAATAAATTACTACAAACGAATTAAACCATATGATATTGTATTTTATTAACACTAGAGACGAAATAATCGTTTGTAGTTGTTTGTAGTTGCTTAATAAATTACTACAAACGATTTAAACCATAGGACACTGCATTTTATTAACACTAGAGGTGAAACGGTCGTTTGTAGTAGCTTAAAAAATTACTACAAACGATTTAGACCATAGGATATTGTATTTTATTAACACTAGAGACGAAATAATCGTTTGTAGTTGTTTGTAGTTGCTTAATAAATTACTACAAACGATTTAAACCATAGGATATTGTATTTTATTAACACTAGAGACGAAATAAACGTTTGTAGTAGTTTATAGTAGCTTAAGAAATTACTTCAAACGATTTAAGCCATAGGACACTGCATTTTATTAACACTAGAGATGAAACGGTCGTTTGTAGTAGCTTAAAAAATTACTACAAACGATTTAAACCATAGGACACTGCATTTTATTAACACTAGAGATGAAACGGACGTTTGTAGTAGCTTAAAAAATTACTACAAACGATTTAAAACATAGGACACTCCATTTTATTAACACTAGAGATGAAACGGACGTTTGTAGCGGCTTAAAAAATTACTAGAAACGATTTAAACCATAGCATATTGTATTTTCTTAACACTAGAGACGAAATAAACGTTTGTAGTTGTTTGTAGTTGCTTAATAAATTACTACAAACGATTTAAACCATAGTATATATTTTTTATTAACACTAGAGATGAAACGGACGTTTGTAGTAGCTTAAAAAATTACTACAAACGATTTAAACCAAAGGACACTGCATTTTATTAACACTAGAGATTAATCGGATGTTTGTAGTTGCTTAAAAAATTACTACAAACGATTTAAACCATAGGATGTTGTATTTTATTAAGACTACAGACGAATTAAGCGTTTGTAGTTGCTTAATCAATTACTACAAACTATTTAAACCGTAGAATATTGTATTTTATTAACACTAGAGACGAAATAAACGTTTGTAGTTGTTTGTAGCAGCTTATGAAATTACTAGAAACGATTTAAACCATAGGATATTGTATTTTATTAACACTAGAGACGAAATAATCGTTTGTAGTTGTTTGTAGTAGCTTAAAACATTACTACAAACGATTTAAACCATAGGATATTGTATTTTATTAACACTAGAGACGAAATAAACGTTTGTAGTGGTTTGTAGTAGCTTACAAAATTACTACAAACGATTTAAACCATAGGACACTGCATTTTATTAACACTAGAGATGAAACGGATGTTTGTAGTAGCTTAAAAAAATACTACAAACGATTTAAACCATAGGATATAATTTTTAATAACACTAGAGACGAAATAAACGTTTGTAGTAGTTTGTAGTAGCTTCAGAAATTACTACAAACGATTTAAACCATAGGATATTGTATTTTATTAACACTAGAGACGAAATAATCGTTTCTAGTTGTTTGTAGTTGCTCAATAAATTACTACAAACGATTTAAACCATAGGATATTATTTTTTAATAACACTAGAGACGAAGTAAACGTTTGTAGTAGTTTGTAGTAGCTTTAAAAATTACTACAAACGATTTAAACCATATGATAGTGTATTTTATTAACACTAGAGATGAAATAATCGTTTGTAGTTGTTTGTAGTTGCTTAATAAATTACTACAAACGATTTAAACCATATGATATTGTATTTTATTAACACTAGAGACGAAATAATCGTTTGTAGTTGTTTGTAGTTGCTTAATAAATTACTACAAACGATTTAAACCATAGGACACTGCATTTTATTAACACTAGAGATGAAACGGACGTTTGTAGTAGCTTAAAAAATTACTACAAACGATTTAAACCAAAGGACACTGCATTTTATTAACACTAGAGATGAAACGGACGTTTGTAGTAGCTTAAAAAATGACTACAAACGATTTAAACCATATGATATTGTATTTTATTAACACTAGAGACGAAATAATCGTTCGTAGTTGTTTGTAGTTGCTTAATAAATTACTACAAACGATTTAAACCATAGGACACTGCATTTTATTAACACTAGAGACGAAATAAACGTTTGTAGTAGCTTAAAAAATTACTACAAACGATTTAAACCAAAGGACACTGCATTTTATTAACACTAGAGATGAAACGGACGTTTGTAGTAGCTTAAAAAATTACTACAAACGATTTAAACCATATGATATTGTATTTTATTAACACTAGAGACGAAATAATCGTTTGTAGTTGTTTGTAGTTGCTTAATAAATTACTACAAACGATTTAAACCATAGGACACTGCATTTTATTAACACTAGAGATGAAACGGACGTTTGTAGTAGCTTAAAAAATTACTACAAACGATTTAAACCATAGGACACTGCATTTTATTAACACTAGAGATGAAACGGACGTTTGTAGTAGCTTAAAAAATTACTACAAACGATTTAAACCATATGATATTGTATTTTATTAACACTAGAGACGAAATAATCGTTTGTAGTTGTTTGTAGTTGCTTAATAAATTACTACAAACGATTTAAACCATAGGACACTGCATTTTATTAACACTAGAGATGAAACGGACGTTTGTAGTAGCTTAAAAAATTACTACAAACGATTTAAACCATAGGACACTGCATTTTATTAACACTAGAGATGAAACGGACGTTTGTAGTAGCTTAAAAAATTACTACAAACGATTTAAACCATAGGACACTGCATTTTATTAACACTAGAGATGAAACGGACGTTTGTAGTAGCTTAAAAAATTACTACAAACGATTTAAACCATAGGATATTGTATTTTATTAACACTAGAGACGAAATAATCGTTTGTAGTTGTTTGTAGTTGCTTAATAAATTACTACAAACGATTTAAACCATAGGACACTGCATTTTATTAACACTAGAGATGAAACGGACGTTTGTAGTAGCTTAAAAAATTACTACAAACGATTTAAACCAAAGGACACTGCATTTTATTAACACTAGAGATGAAACGGACGTTTGTAGTAGCTTAAAAAATTACTACAAACGATTTAAACCATATGATATTGTATTTTATTAACACTAGAGACGAAATAATCGTTTGTAGTTGTTTGTAGTTGCTTAATAAATTACTACAAACGATTTAAACCATAGGATATTGTATTTTATTAACACTAGAGACGAAATAAACGTTTGTAGTGGTTTGTAGTAGCTTACAAAATTACTACAAACGATTTAAACCATAGGACACTGCATTTTATTAACACTAGAGATGAACCGGACGTTTGTAGTAGCTTAAAAATTTACTACAAACGATTTAAACCATAGGATATTGTATTTTATTAACACTAGAGACGAAATAATCGTTTGTAGTTGTTTGTAGTTGCTTAATAAATTACTACAAACGATTTAAACCATAGGACACTGCATTTTATTAACACTAGAGATGAAACGGACGTTTGTAGTAGCTTAAAAAATTACTACAAACGATTTAAACCATAGGATACTGTATTTTATTAACACTACAGATGAAACGGACGTTTGTAGTAGCTTAACAAATTACTACAAACGATTTAAACCATAGGATATTGTATTTTATTAACACCAGAGACGAAATCAACGTTTGTAGTGGTTTGTAGTAGCTTAATAAATTACTACAAACGATTTAAACCATAGCACACTGCATTTTATTAACACTAGAGATGAAACGGACGTTTGTAGTAGCCTAAAAAATTACTACAAACGATTTAGACCATAGGATATTGTATTTTATTAACACTAGAGACGAAATAATCGTTTGTAGTTGTTTGTAGTTGCTTAATAAATTACTACAAACGATTTAAACCATAGGATATTATTTTTATTAACACTAGAGACGAAATAAACGTTTGTAGTTGTTTGTAGTAGCTTAATAAATTACTACAAACGATTTAAACCATAGGACACTGCATTTTATTAACACTAGAGATGAAACGGACGTTTGTGTAGTAGCTTAAAAATTACTACAAACGATTTAAACCATAGGACACTGCATTTTATTAACACTAGAGATGAAACGGACGTTTGTAGTAGCTTAAAAAATTACTACAAACGATTTAAACCATAGGATATTGTATTTTATTAACACTAGAGACAAAATGATCGTTTGTAGTTGTTTGTAGTAGCTTAAAAAATTACTACAAACGATTTAAACCATATGATATTGTATTTTATTAACACTAGAGACGAAATAAACGTTTGTAGTAGCTTAAAAAATTACTACAAACGATTTAAACCAAAGGACACTGCATTTTATTAACACTAGAGATGAAACGGACGTTTGTAGTAGCTTAAAAAATTACTACAAACGATTTAAACCATATGATATTGTATTTTATTAACACTAGAGACGAAATAATCGTTTGTAGTTGTTTGTAGTTGCTTAATAAATTACTACAAACGATTTAAACCATAGGATACTGCATTTTATTAACACTAGAGATGAAACGGACGTTTGTAGTAGCTTAAAAAATTACTACAAACGATTTAAACCATAGGATATTGTATTTTATTAACACTAGAGACGAAATAATCGTTTGTAGTTGTTTGTAGTTGCTTAATAAATTACTACAAACGGTTTAAACCATATGATATTGTATTTTTCTAACACTAGAGACGAAATAATCGTTTGTAGTTGTTTGTAGTTGCTTAATAAATTACTACAAACGATTTAAACCATAGGACACTGCATTTTATTAACACTAGAGATGAAACGGACGTTTGTAGTAGCTTAAAAAATTACTACAAACGATTTAAACCAAAGGACACTGCATTTTATTAACACTAGAGATGAAACGGACGTTTGTAGTAGCTTAAAAAATTACTACAAACGATTTAAACCATATGATATTGTATTTTATTAACACTAGAGACGAAATAATCGTTTGTAGTTGTTTGTAGTTGCTTAATAAATTAATACAAACGATTTAAACCATAGGATATTATTTTTTAATAACACTAGAGACGAAATAAACGTTTGTAGTAGTTTGTAGTAGCTTTAGAAATTACTACAAACGATTTAAACCATAGGACACTGCATTTTATTAACACTAGAGATGAAACGGATGTTTGTAGTAGCTTAAAAAAATACTACAAACGATTTAAACCATAGGATACTGCATTTTATTAACACTAGAGGTGAAACGGACGTTTGTAGTAGCTTAAAAAATTACTACAAACGATTTAAACCATAGGATATTGTATTTTATTAACACTAGAGACGAAATAATCGTTTGTAGTTGTTTGTAGTTGCTTAATAAATTACTACAAACGATTTAAACCATAGGATATTGTATTTTATTAACACTAGAGACGAAATAAACGTTTGTAGTTGTTTGTAGTTGCTTAATAAATTACTACAAACGATTTAAACCTTAGGACACTGCATTTTATTAACACTAGAGACGAAATAAACGTTTGTAGTAGTTTGTAGTAGCTTAATAAATTACTACAAACGATTTAAACCATAGGACACTGCATTTTATTAACACTAGAGATGAAACGGACGTTTGTAGTAGCTTAAAAAATTACTACAAACGATTTAAACCATATGATATTGTATTTTATTAACACTAGAGACGAAATAATCGTTTGTAGTTGTTTGTAGTTGCTTAATAAATTACTACAAACGATTTAAACCATAGGATATTGTATTTTATTAACACTAGAGACGAAATAATCGTTTGTAGTTGTTTGTAGTTGCTTAATAAATTACTACAAACGATTTAAACCATAGGACACTGCATTTTATTAACACTAGAGATGAAACGGACGTTCGTAGTAGCTTAAAAAATTACTACAAACGATTTAAACCAAAGGACACTGCATTTTATTAACACTAGAGATGAAACGGACGTTTGTAGTAGCTTAAAAAATTACTACAAACGATTTAAACCAAAGGACACAGCATTTTATTAACAGTAGAGATAAAAGGGACGTTTGCAGTAGCTTAAAAAATTACTACAAACGATTTAAACCATAGGATATTGTATTTTATTAACACTAGAGACGAAATAATCGTTTGTAGTTGTTTGTAGTTGCTTAATAAATTACTACAAACGATTTAAACCATAGGATATTGTATTTTATTAACACTAGAGACGAAATAAACGTTTGTAGTAGTTTGTAGTAGCTTAATAAATTACTACAAACGATTTAAACCATAGGACACTGCATTTTATTAACACTAGAGATGAAACGGACGTTTGTAGTAGCTTAAAAAATGACTACAAACGATTTAAACCATAGGATATTGTATTTTATTAACACTAGAGACGAAATAATCGTTTGTAGTTGTTTGTAGTTGCTTAATAAATTACTACAAACGATTTAAACCATAGGATATTGTATTTTATTAACACTAGAGACGAAATAATCGTTTGTAGTTGTTTGTAGTTGCTTAATAAATTACTACAAACGATTTAAACCATAGGATATTGTATTTTATTAACACTAGAGACGAAATAAACGTTTGTAGTTGTTTGTAGTTGCTTAATAAATTACTACAAACGATTGAAACCATAGGATACTGCATTTTATTAACACTAGAGACGAAATAAACGTTTGTAGTAGCTTAATAAATTACTACAAACGATTTAAACCATAGGACACTGCATTTTATTAACACTAGAGATGAAACGGACGTTTGTAGTAGCTTAAAAAATTACTACAAACGATTTAAACCATATGATATTGTATTTTATTAACACTAGAGACGAAATAATCGTTTGTAGTTGTTTGTAGTTGCTTAATAAATTACTACAAACGATTTAAACCATAGGATATTGTATTTTATTAACACTAGAGACGAAATAAACGTTTGTAGTTGTTTGTAGTTGCTTAATAAATTACTACAAACGATTTAAACCATAGGACACTGCATTTTATTAACACTAGAGATGAAACGGACGTTTGTAGTAGCTTAAAAAATTACTACAAACGATTTAAACCATAGGATACTGCATTTTATTAACACTAGAGATGAAACGGACGTTTGTAGTAGCTTAAAAAATTACTACAAACGATTTAAACCATATGATATTGTATTTTATTAACACTAGAGATGAAATAATCGTTTGTAGTTGTTTGTAGTTGCTTAATAAATTACTACAAACGATTTAAACCATAGGACACTGCATTTTATTAACACTAGAGATGAAATAAACGGACGTTTGTAGTTGCTTAATAAATTACTACAAACGATTTAAACCATAGGACACTGCATTTTATTAACACTAGAGATGAAATGGTCGTTTGTAGTAGCTTAAAAAATTACTACAAACGATTTAGACCATAGGATATTATATTTTAATAACACTAGAGACGAAGTAAACGTTTGTAGTAGTTTGTAGTAGCTTTAGAAATTACTACAAACGATTTAAACCATAGGATATTATTTTTTAATAACACTAGAGACGAAGTAAACGTTTGTAGTAGTTTGTAGTAGCTTTAAAAATTACTACAAACGATTTAAACCATAGGATATAATTTTTAATAACACTAGAGACGAAATAAACGTTTGTAGTAGTTTGTAGTAGCTTAGAAAATTACTACAAACGATTTAAACCGTAGGATATTATATTTTATTAACAGTAGAGATAAAAGGGACGTTTGTAGTAGCTTAAAAAATTACTACAAACGATTTAGACCATAGGACATTGCATTTTATTAATATTAGAGACGAAATAAACGTTTGTAGTTCTTTGTAGTTGCTTAATAAATTACTACAAACGATTTAAACCATAGGATATTGTATTTTATTAACACTAGAGACGAAATAAACGTTTGTAGTTGTTTGTAGTTGCTTAATAAATTACTACAAACGATTTAAACCATAGGATACTGCATTTTATTAACACTAGAGGTGAAACGGACGTTTGTAGTATCTTAACAAATTACTACAAACGATTTAAACCATAGGATATTGTATTTTATTAACACTAGAGACGAAATAATCGTTTGTAGTTGTTTGTAGTTGCTTAATAAATTACTACAAACGATTTAAACCATAGGATATTGTATTTTATTAACACTAGAGACGAAATAAACGTTTGTAGTAGTTTGTAGTAGCTTAATAAATTACTACAAACGATTTAAACCATAGGACACTGCATTTTATTAACACTAGAGATGAAACGGACGTTTGTAGTAGCTTAAAAAATTACTACAAACGATTTAAACCATAGGACACTGCATTTTATTAACACTAGAGATGAAACGGACGTTTGTAGTAGCTTAAAAAATTACTACAAACGATTTAAACCATATGATATTGTATTTTATTAACACTAGAGACGAAATAATCGTTTGTAGTTGTTTGTAGTTGCTTAATAAATTACTACAAACGATTTAAACCATAGGATACTGTATTTTATTAACACTACAGATGAAACGGACGTTTGTAGTAGCTTAAAAAATTACTACAAACGATTTAAACCAAAGGACACTGCATTTTATTAACACTAGAGATGAAACGGACGTTTGTAGTAGCTTAAAAAATTACTACAAACGATTTAAACCATAGGATATTGTATTTTATTAACACTAGAGAGGAAATATACGTTTGTAGTTGTTTGTAGTTGCTTAATAAATTACTACAAGCGATTTAAACATAGGATACTGTATTTTATTAACACTACAGATGAAACGGACGTTTGTAGTAGCTCAAAAAATTACTACAAACGATTTAAACCAAAGGACACTGCATTTTATTAACACTAGAGATGAAACGGACGTTTGTAGTAGCTTAACCAATTACTACAAACGATTTAAACCATAGGATAGTGTATTTTAATAACACTAGAGACGGAATAAACGTTTGTAGTTGTTTGTACTAGCGTAAGAAATTACTACAAACGATTGAAACTATAGGACATTGCATTTTATTAATACTAGAGATGAAACGGACGTTTGTAGTAGCTTAAAAAATTACTACAAACGATTTAAACCATAGGATATTGTATTTTATTAACACTAGAGACGAAATAATCGTTTGTAGTTGTTTGTAGTTGCTTAATAAATTACTACAAACGATTTAAACCATAGGATATAATATTTTATTAACACTAGAGACGAAATAAACGTTTGTAGTAGTTTGTAGTAGCTTAATAAATTACTACAAACGATTTAAACCATAGGATACTGCATTTTATTAACACTAGAGATGAAACGGACGTTTGTAGTTTGTAGTAGCTTAAAAAATTACTACAAACGATTTAAACCATAGGATATTGTATTTTATTAACACTAGAGACGAAGTAAACGTTTGTAGTTGTTTGTAGTTGCTTAATAAATTACTACAAACGATTTAAACCATAGGATATTGTATTTTATTAACACTAGAGACGAAATAAACGTTTGTAGTGGTTTGTAGTAGCTTACAAAATTACTACAAACGATTTAAACCATAGGACACTGCATTTTATTAACACTAGAGATGAAACGGACGTTTGTAGTAGCTTAAAAAATTACTACAAACGATTTAAACCATAGGATATTGTATTTTATTAACACTAGAGACGAAATAATCGTTTGTAGTTGTTTGTAGTTGCTTAATAAATTACTACAAACGATTTAAACCATAGGATATTGTATTTTATTAACACTAGAGACGAAATAAACGTTTGTAGTGGTTTGTAGTAGCTTACAAAATTACTACAAACGATTTAAACCATAGGACACTGCATTTTATTAACACTAGAGATGAAACGGACGTTTGTAGTAGCTTAAAAAATTACTACAAACGATTTAGACCATAGGATATTGTATTTTATTAACACTAGAGACGAAATAATCGTTTGTAGTTGTTTGTAGTTGCTTAATAAATTACTACAAACGATTTAAACCATAGGATATTGTATTTAATTAACACTAGAGACGAAATAAACGTTTCTAGTTCTTTGTAGTTGCTTAATAAATTACTACAAACGATTTAAACCATAGGATACTGCATTTTATTAACACTAGAGATGAAACGGACGTTTGTAGTAGCTTAAAAAATTACTACAAACGATTTAAACCAAAGGACACTGCATTTTATTAACACTAGAGATGAAACGGACGTTTGTAGTAGCTTAAAAAATTACTACAAACGATTTAAACCATATGATATTGTATTTTATTAACACTAGAGACGAAATAATCGTTTGTAGTTGTTTGTAGTTGCTTAATAAATTACTACAAACGATTTAAACCATAGGATATTGTATTTTATTAACACTAGAGACGAAATAAACGTTTGTAGTAGTTTGTAGTAGCTTAATAAATTACTACAAACGATTTAAACCATAGGACACTGCATTTTATTAACACTAGAGATGAAACGGACGTTTGTAGTAGCTTAAAAAATTACTACAAACGATTTAAACCATAGGATATTGTATTTTATTAACACTAGAGACGAAATAATCGTTTGTAGTTGTTTGTAGTTGCTTAATAAATTACTACAAACGATTTAAACCATATGATATTGTATTTTATTAACACTAGAGACGAAATAATCGTTTGTAGTTGTTTGTAGTTGCTTAATAAATTACTACAAACGATTTAAACCATATGACACTGCATTTTATTAACACTAGAGATGAAACGGACGTTTGTAGTTTGTAGTAGCTTAATAAAATTACTACAAACGATTTAAACCAAAGGACACTGCATTTTATTAACACTAGAGATGAAACGGACGTTTGTAGTAGCTTAAAAAATTACTACAAACGATTTAAACCATAGGATATTGTATTTTATTAACACTAGAGACGAAATAATCGTTTGTAGTTGTTTGTAGTTGCTTAATAAATTACTACAAACGATTTAAACCATAGGATATTGTATTTTATTAACACTAGAGACGAAAAACGTTTGTAGTTGTTTGTAGTAGCTTAATAAATTACTACAAACGATTTAAACCATAGGACACTGCATTTTATTAACACTAGAGATGAAACGGACGTTTGTAGTAGCTTAAAAAATTACTACAAACGATTTAAACCATAGGATACTGCATTTTATTAACACTAGAGACGAAATAAACGTTTGTAGTAGTTTGTAGTAGCTTAAAAAATTACTACAAACGATTTAAACCATAGGATACTGCATTTTATTAACACTAGAGATGAAACGGACGTCTGTAGTAGCTTAAAAAATTAATACAAACGATTTAAACAATAGGATATTATTTTTTATTAACAATAGAGACGAAATAATCGTTTGTAGTTGTTTGTAGTTGCTCAATAAATTACTACAAACGATTTAAACCATAGGATATTATTTTTTAATAACACTAGAGACGAAATAAACTTTTGTAGTAGTTTGTAGTAGCTTAATAAATTACTACAAACGATTTAAACCATAGGACACTGCATTTTATTAACACTAGAGATGAAACGGACGTTCGTAGTAGCTTAAAAAATTACTACAAACGATTTAAACCAAAGGACACTGCATTTTATTAACACTAGAGATGAAACGGACGTTTGTAGTAGCTTAATAAATTACTACAAACGATTTAAACCATAGGATATTGTATTTTATTAACACTAGAGACGAAATAATCGTTTGTAGTTGTTTGTAGTTGCTTAATAAATTACTACAAACGATTTAAACCATAGGATATTATTTTATTAACACTAGAGACGAAAACGGACGTAGTTTGTAGTAGCTTAAGAAATTACTACAAACGATTTAAACCATAGGATACTGCATTTTATTAACACTAGAGATGAAACGGACGTTTGTAGTAGCTTAAAAAATTACTACAAACGATTTAAACCATATGATATTGTATTTTATTGACACTAGAGACGAAATAATCGTTTGTAGTTGTTTGTAGTTGCTTAATAAATTACTACAAACGATTTAAACCATAGGATATTGTATTTTATTAACACTAGAGACGAAATAACGTTTGTAGTTGTTTGTAGTAGCTTAATAAATTACTACAAACGATTTAAACCATAGGACATGATTTTTTATTAACACTAGAGATGAAACGGACGTTTGTAGTAGTGTAGCTTAAAAAATTACTACAAACGATTTAAACCATAGGATATTGTATTTTATTAACACTAGAGACGAAATAACGTTTGTAGTTGTTTGTAGTTGCTTAATAAATTACTACAAACGATTTAAACCATAGGATATTGTATTTTATTAACACTAGAGACGAAATAAACGTTTGTAGTTGTTTGTAGTAGCTTAATAAATTACTACAAACGATTTAAACCAAATGACACTGCATTTTATTAACACTAGAGATGAAACGGACGTTTGTAGTAGCTTAAAAAATTACTACAAACGATTAAAACCATATGATATTGTATTTTATTAATATTAGAGACGAAATAAACGTTTGTAGTTGTTTGTAGTTGCTTAATAAATTACTACAAACGATTTAAACCATAGGATACTGCATTTTATTAACACTAGAGATGAAACGGACGTTTGTAGTTGTTTGTAGTAGCTTAAAAAATCACTACAAATGATTTAAACCATAGGATATTGTATTTTATTAACACTAGAGACAAAATAATCGTTTGTAGTTGTTTGTAGTTGCTTAATAAAATTACTACAAACGATTTAAACCATAGGATATAATTTTTTAATAACACTAGAGACGAAATAAACGTTTGTAGTAGTTTGTAGTTGCTTAATAAATTACTACAAACGATTTAAACCATAGCACACTGCATTTTATTAACACTAGAGATGAAACGGACGTTCGTAGTAGCTTAAAAAATTACTACAAACGATTTAAACCAAAGGACACTGCATTTTATTAACACTAGAGACGAAATAATCGTTTGTAGTTGTTTGTAGTTGCTTAATAAATTACTACAAACGATTTAAACCATAGGATATTGTATTTTATTAACACTAGAGACGAAATAAACGTTTGTAGTAGTTTGTAGTAGCTTTAGAAATTACTACAAACGATTGAAACCATAGGATACTGCATTTTATTAACACTAGAGATGAAACGGACGTTTGTAGTAGCTTAAAAAATTACTACAAACGATTTAAACCATAGGATACTGTATTTTATTAACACTAGAGATGAAATAATCGTTTGTAGTTGTTTGTAGTTGCTTAATAAATTACTACAAACGATTTAAACCATAGGATATTGTATTTTATTAACACTAGAGACGAAATAATCGTTTGTAGTTGTTTGTAGTTGCTTAATAAATTACTACAAACGATTTAAACCATAGGACACTGCATTTTATTAACACTAGAGATGAAACGGACGTTTGTAGTAGCTTAAAAAATTACTACAAACGATTTAAACCAAAGGACACTGCATTTTATTAACACTAGAGATGAAACGGACGTTTGTAGTAGCTTAAAAAATTACTACAAACGATTTAAACCATATGATATTGTATTTTATTAACACTAGAGACGAAATAATCGTTTGTAGTTGTTTGTAGTTGCTTAATAAATTACTACAAACGATTTAAACCATAGGATATTGTATTTTATTAACACTAGAGAGGAAATATATGTTTGTAGTTGTTTGTAGTTGCTTAATAAATTACTACAAACGATTTAAACCATAGGATACTGCATTTTATTAACGCTAGAGGTGGAGCGGACGTTTGTAGTAGCTTAAAAAATTACTACAAATGATTTAAACCATAGGATATTGTATTTTATTAACACTAGAGACGAAATAAATGTTTGTAGTAGCTTAATAAATTACTACAAACGATTTAAACCATAGGATATAATATTTTATTAACACTAGAGACGAAATAAACGTTTCTAGTAGTTTGTAGTAGCGTTAGAAATTATTACAAATGATTTAAACCATAGGATACTGCATTTTATTAACACTAGAGATGAAACGGACGTTTGTAGTAGCTTAAAAAATTACTACAAACGATTTAAACCATATGATATTGTATTTTATTAACACTAGAGACGAAATAATCGTTTGTAGTTGTTTGTAGTTGCTTAATAAATTACTACAAACGATTTAAACCATATGATACTGCATTTTATTAACACAAGAGAGGAAACGGACGTTTGTAGGAGCTTAATAAATTACTACAAACGATTTAAACCATAGGATATTGTATTTTATTAACACTAGAGACGAAATAATCGTTTGTAGTTTGTAGTAGCTTAATAAATTACTACAAACGATTTAAACTATAGGACACTGCATTTTATTAAGACTAGAGATGAAACGGACGTTTGTAGTTGCTTAATAAATTACTACAAACGATTTAAACCATATGATATTGTATTTTATTAACACTAGAGACGAAATAATCGTTTGTAGTTGTTTGTAGTTGCTCAATAAATTACTACAAACGATTTAAACCATAGGATATTATTTTTTAATAACACTAGAGACGAAGTAAACGTTTGTAGTAGTTTGTAGTAGCTTTAGAAATTACTACAAACGATTTAAACCATAGGATACTGCATTTTATTAACACTAGAGATGAAACGGACGTTTGTAGTAGCTTAAAAAATTACTACAAACGATTTAAACCAAAGGATATTGCATTTTATTAACACTAGAGATGAAACGGACGTTTGTAGT
>JAQOWT010000137.1:0-44001 GCA_030407085.1 Trichopria drosophilae | reverse complement strand
GCGATTTTTATGATGTTAGGCAACATCAAATCGCGTGCATTTTTGATATTATTTTAAATGGACAATTTGAAACATTTTAAGACTAGTCTGGATGTCCGCACTTGAATAGACTGCCCTCCAGGGCCCGCTGAAGACTACTTATGCGATTTTGATGACGTTAGGTAACATCAAATCGCGTGCATTTTTTATATTATTTTTAATGAATTTTTTAACGATTTTCAAGCCCTGTGTCGTCGCTCGCACTTCAATAGACCGCGCTGCACGAAAATCGATGATTACTCAGCGGTGATTTTGATGACGTTAGGCAACATCAAATCGCGTGCATTATTGATATTACTTTAAATGGACAATTTGAAACATTTTAAGACTAGCCTCGATGTCCGCACTTGAATAGACTGCCCTCCAGGGCCTGCTGAAGGCTACTTATGCGATTTTGATAAAGTTTTAAACGCGAGCAAAACAAACCTTCAATTGTTTTATAAAGTTCGCCCGATCCTTGACAGCCGTCAGAAGTGAGCATAACCAAATTTAGAGAAATAAAGTTAAGAAATAGTAAAATAATCGAGCTCAAAAGTAATCTGGCATTACTGATATTTTTGCAAAATAATGTATAAAGAATTTACTGACAGTCCCGATGCGCGCAATTGCATACGCTGCCCGCCACGGCCATCAGAAACTTACTCAAGCGATTTTGATGATGTTAGGCAACATCAAATCGCGTGCATTTTTGATATTATTTTTAATGAATTTTTTAACGATTTTTAAGCCCTGTGTCGTCGCTCGCACTTCAATAGATCGCCCTGCACGAAAATCGATGATTACTCAGCGGTCATTTTGATGACGTTAGACAACATCAAATCGCGTGCATTTGTGATATTACTTTAAATGTACAATTTGAAACATTTTAAGACTAGTCTCGATGTCCGCACTTGAATAGACTGCCCTCCAGGGCCCGCTGAAGACTACTTATGCGATTTTGATGACGTTAGGTAACATCAAATCGCGTGCATTTTTGATGTTATTTTTAATAAATTTTTTAACGATTTTTAAGCCCTGTGTCGTCGCTCGCACTTCAATAGATCGCCCTGCACGAAAATCGATGATTACTCAGCGGTCATTTTGATGACGTTAGGCAACATCAAATCGCGTGCATTTTTGATATTATTTTAAATGGACAATTTGAAACATTTTAAGACTAGTCTCGATGTCCGCACTTGAATAGACTGCCCTCCAGGGCCGCTGAAGACTACTTATGCGATTTTGATGACGTTAGGTAACATCAAATCGCGTGCATTTTTGATGTTATTTTTAATGAATTTTTTAAAGATTTTTAAGCCCTGTGTCGTCGCTCGCACTTCAATAGATCGCCCTGCACGAAAATCGATGATTACTCAGCGGTCATTTTGATGACGTTAGGCAACATCAAATCGCGTGCATTTTTGATATTATTTTTAATGAATTTTTTAACGATTTTTAAGCCCTGTGTCGTCGCTCGCACTTCAATAGATCGCCCTGCACGAAAATCGATGATTACTCAGCGGTCATTTTGATGACGTTAGGCAACATCAAATCGCGTGCATTATTGATATTACTTTAAATGGACAATTTGAAACATTTTAAGACTAGCCTCGATGTCCGCGCTTGAATAGACTGCCCTCCAGGGCCGCTGAAGACTACTTATGCGATTTTGATGACGTTAGGTAACATCAAATCGCGTGCATTTTTGATGTTATTTTTAATGAATTTTTTAAAGATTTTTAAGCCCTGTGTCGTCGCTCGCACTTCAATAGATCGCCCTGCACGAAAATCGATGATTACTCAGCGGTCATTTTGATGACGTTAGGCAACATCAAATCGCGTGCATTTTTGATATTATTTTTAATGAATTTTTTAACGATTTTTAAGCCCTGTGTCGTCGCTCGCACTTCAATAGATCGCCCTGCACGAAAATCGATGATTACTCAGCGGTCATTTTGATGACGTTAGGCAACATCAAATCGCGTGCATTATTGATATTACTTTAAATGGACAATTTGAAACATTTTAAGACTAGCCTCGATGTCCGCACTTGAATAGACTGCCCTCCAGGGCCTGCTGAAGGCTACTTATGCGATTTTGATAAAGTTTTAAACGCGAGCAAAACAAACCTTCAATTGTTTTATAAAGTTCGCCCGATCCTTGACAGCCGTCAGAAGTGAGCATAACCAAATTTAGAGAAATAAAGTTAAGAAATAGTAAAATAATCGAGCTCAAAAGTAATCTGGCATTACTGATATTTTTGCAAAATAATGTATAAAGAATTTACTGACAGTCCCGATGCTCGCAATTGCATACGCTGCCCGCCACGGCCATCAGAAACTTACTCAAGCGATTTTGATGATGTTAGGCAACATCAAATCGCGTGCATTTTTGATATTATTTTTAATGAATTTTTTAACGATTTTTCAGCCCTATGTCGTCGCTCGCACTTCAATAGATCGCGCTGCACGAAAATCGATGATTACTCAGCGGTCATTTTGATGACGTTAGGCAACATCAAATCGCGTGCATTTTGGAAATTATTTTAAATGGACAATTTGAAACATTTTAAGACTAGTCTCGATGTCCGCACTTGAATAGACTGCCCTCCAGGGCCCGCTGAAGACTACTTATGCGATTTTGATGACGTTAGGTAACATCAAATCGCGTGCATTTTTGATATTATTTTTAATGAATTTTTTAACGATTTTTAAGCCCTGTGTCATCGCTCGCACTTCAATAGATCGCCCTGCACGAAAATCGATGATTACTCAGCGGTCATTTTGATGACGTTAGGCAACATCAAATCGCGTGCATTTGTGATATTACTTTAAATGGACAATTTGAAACATTTTAAGACTAGTCTCGATGTCCGCACTTGAATAGACTGCCCTCCAGGGCCCGCTGAAGACTACTTATGCGATTTTGAGAAAGTTTTAAACGCGAGCAAAACAAACCTTCAATTGTTTTATAAAGTTCGCCCGATCCTTGACAGCCGTCAGAAGTGAGCATAACCGAATTTAGAGAAATAAAGTTAAGAAATAGTAAAATATTCGAGCTCAAAAGTAATCTGGCATTACTGATATTTTTGCAAAATAATGTATAAAGAATTTACTGACAGTCTCGATGCTCGCAATTGCATACGCTGCCCGCCACGGCCATCAGAAACTTACTCAAGCGATTTTGATGATGTTAGGCAACATCAAATCGCGCGTATTTTTGATATTATTTTAAATGGACAATTTGAAACATTTTAAGACTAGTCTCGATGTCCGCACGTGAATAGAATGCCCTCCAGGGCCCGCTGAAAACTACTTATGCGATTTTGATGATGTTAGGCAACATCAAATCGCATGCATTTTTGATAATATTTTAAATGGACAATTTGAAACATTTTAAGACTAGTCTCGATGTCCGCACTTGAATAGAATGCCCTCCAGGGCCCGCTGAAGACTACTTATGGGATTTTGATGACGTTAGGTAACATCAAATCGCGTGCATTTTTGATATTATTTTTAATGAACTTTTTAACGATTTTTAAGCCCTGTGTCGTCGCTCGCACTTCAATAGATCGCGCTGCACGAAAATCGATGATTACTCAGCGGTCATTTTGATGACGTTAGGCAACATCAAATCGCGTGAATTGTTGAAATTATTTTAAATGGACAATTTGAAACATTTTAAGACTAGTCTCGATGTCCGCACTTGAATAGACTGCCCTCCAGGGCCCGCTGAAGACTACTTATGCGATTTTGATGACGTTAGGTAAAATCAAATCGCGTGCATTTTTGATATTATTTTTAATGAATTTTTTAACGATTTTTAAGCCCTGTGTCGTCGCTCGCACTTCAATAGATCGCCCTGCACGAAAATCGATGATTACTCAGCGGTCATTTTGATGACGTTAGGCAACATCAAATCGCGTGCATTTTTGATATTATTTTAAATGGACAATTTGAAACATTTTAAGACTAGTCTCGATGTCCGCACTTGAATAGACTGCACTCCAGGGCCCGCTGAAGGCTACTTATGCGATTTTCATGGCGCGAGGTAACATCAAATCGCGTGCATTTTTTATATTATTTTTAATGAATTTTTTAACGACTTTTAAGCCCTGTGTCGTCGCTCGCACTTCAATAGACCGCGCTACACGAAAATCGATGATTACTCATCGGTCATTTTGATGACGTTAGGCAACATCAAATCGCGTGCATTTTTGATATTATTTTAAATGGACAATTTGAAACATTTTAAGACTAGTCTCGATATCCGCACTTGAATAAACTGCCCTCCAGGGCCCGCTGAAGACTACTTATGCGATCTTGATGACGTTAGGTAACATCAAATCGCGTGCATTTTTTATGTTATTTTTAATGAATTTTTTAACGATTTTTAAGCCCTGTGTCGTCGCTCGCACTTCAATAGATCGCCCTGCACGAAAATCGATGATTACTCAGCGGTCATTTTGATGACGTTAGGCAACATCAAATCGCGTGCATTTTTGATATTACTTTAAATGGACAATTTGAAACATTTTAAGACTAGCCTCGATATCCGCACTTGAATAGACTGCCCTCCAGGGCCCGCTGAAGACTACTTATGCGATTTTGATAAAGTTTTAAACGCGAGCAAAACAAACCTTCAATTGTTTTATAAAGTTCGCCCGATCCTTGACAGCCGTCAGAAGTGAGCATAACCAAATTTAGAGAAATAAAGTTAAGAAATAGTAAAATAATCGAGCTCAAAAGTAATCTGGCATTACTGATATTTTTGCAAAATAATGTATAAAGAATTTACTGACAGTCTCGATGCTCGCAATTGCATACGCTGCCCGCCACGGCCATCAGAAACTTACTCAAGCGATTTTGATGATGTTAGGCAACATCAAATCGCGCGTATTTTTGATATTATTTTAAATGGACAATTTGAAACATTTTAAGACTAGTCTCGATGTCCGCACGTGAATAGAATGCCCTCCAGGGCCCGCTGAAGACTACTTATGCGATTTTGATGACGTTAGGTAACATCAAATCGCGTGCATTTTTGATGTTATTTTTAATGAATTTTTTAACGATTTTTAAGCCCTGTGTCGTAGCTCGCACTTCAATAGATCGCCCTGCACGAAAATCGATGATTACTCAGCGGTCATTTTGATGACGTTAGGCAACATCAAATCGCGTGCATTTTTGATATTATTTTAAATGCACAAGTTGAAACATTTTAAGACTAGTCTCGATGTCCGCACTTGAATAGACTGCCCTCCAGGGCCTGCTGAAGACTACTTATGCGATTTTGATGATGTTAGGCAACATCAAATCGCGTGCATTTTTGATATTATTTTAAATGGACAATTTGAAACATTTTAAGACTAGTCTCGATGTCCGCACTTGAATAGACTGCCCTCCAGGGCCCGCTGAAGATTACATATGCGATTTTGATGACGTTAGGTAAAATCAAATCGCGTGCATTTTTGATATTATTTTTAATGAATTTTTTAACGATTTGTAAGCCCTGTGTCGTCGCTCGCACTTCAATAGATCGCCCTGCACGAAAATCGATGATTACTCAGCGGTCATTTTGATGACGTTAGGCAACATCAAATCGCGTGCATTTTTGATATTACTTTAAATGGACAATTTGAAACATTTTAAGACTAGCCTCGATATCCGCACTTGAATAGACTGCCCTCCAGGGCCCGCTGAAGACTACTTATGCGATTTTGATAAAGTTTTAAACGCGAGCAAAACAAACCTTCGATTGTTTTATAAAGTTCGCCCGATCCTTGACAGCCGTCAGAAGTGAGCATAACCAAATTTAGAGAAATAAATTTAAGAAATAGGAAAATAATCGAGCTCAAAAGTAATCTGGCATTACTGATATTTTTGCAAAATAATGTATAAAGAATTTACTGACAGTCCCGATGCTCGCAATTGCATACGCTGCCCGCCACGGCCATCAGAAACTTACTCAAGCGATTTTGATGATGTTAGGCAACATCAAATCGCGCGTATTTTTGATATTATTTTAAATGGACAATTTGAAACATTTTAAGACTAGTCTCGATGTCCGCACTTGAATAGAATGCCCTCCAGGGCCCGCTGAAGACTACTTATGCGATTTTGATGACGTTAGGTAACATCAAATCGCGTGCATTTTTTATGTTATTTTTAATGAATTTTTTAACGATTTTTAAGCCCTGTGTCGTCGCTCGCACTTCAATAGATCGCCCTGCACGAAAATCGATGATTACTCAGCGGTCATTTTGATGACGTTAGGCAACATCAAATCGCGTGCATTTTTGATATTACTTTAAATGGACAATTTGAAACATTTTAAGACTAGCCTCGATATCCGCACTTGAATAGACTGCCCTCCAGGGCCCGCTGAAGACTACTTATGCGATTTTGATAAAGTTTTAAAACGCGAGCAAAACAAACCTTCAATTGTTTTATAAAGTTCGCCCGATCCTTGACAGCCGTCAGAAGTGAGCATAACCAAATTTAGAGAAATAAAGTTAAGAAATAGGAAAATAATCGAGCTCAAAAGTAATCTGGCATTACTGATATTTTTGCAAAATAATGTATAAAGAATTTACTGACAGTCCCGATGCTCGCAATTGCATACGCTGCGCGCCACGGCCATCAGAAACTTACTCAAGCGATTTTGATGATGTTAGGCAACATCAAATCGCGCGTATTTTTGATATTATTTTAAATGGACAATTTGAAACATTTTAAGACTAGTCTCGATGTCCGCACTTGAATAGACTGCCCTCCAGGGCCTGCTGAAGACTACTTATGCGATTTTGATGATGTTAGGCAACATCAAATCGCGTGCATTTTTGATATTATTTTAAATGGACAATTTGAAACATTTTAAGACTAGTCTCGATGTCCGCACTTGAATAGACTGCCCTCCAGGGCCCGCTGAAGATTACATATGCGATTTTGATGACGTTAGGTAAAATCAAATCGCGTGCATTTTTGATATTATTTTTAATGAATTTTTTAACGATTTGTAAGCCCTGTGTCGTCGCTCGCACTTCAATAGATCGCCCTGCACGAAAATCGATGATTACTCAGCGGTCATTTTGATGACGTTAGGCAACATCAAATCGCGTGCATTTTTGATATTACTTTAAATGGACAATTTGAAACATTTTAAGACTAGCCTCGATATCCGCACTTGAATAGACTGCCCTCCAGGGCCCGCTGAAGACTACTTATGCGATTTTGATAAAGTTTTAAACGCGAGCAAAACAAACCTTCGATTGTTTTATAAAGTTCGCCCGATCCTTGACAGCCGTCAGAAGTGAGCATAACCAAATTTAGAGAAATAAATTTAAGAAATAGGAAAATAATCGAGCTCAAAAGTAATCTGGCATTACTGATATTTTTGCAAAATAATGTATAAAGAATTTACTGACAGTCCCGATGCTCGCAATTGCATACGCTGCCCGCCACGGCCATCAGAAACTTACTCAAGCGATTTTGATGATGTTAGGCAACATCAAATCGCGCGTATTTTTGATATTATTTTAAATGGACAATTTGAAACATTTTAAGACTAGTCTCGATGTCCGCACTTGAATAGAATGCCCTCCAGGGCCCGCTGAAGACTACTTATGCGATTTTGATGACGTTAGGTAACATCAAATCGCGTGCATTTTTTATGTTATTTTTAATGAATTTTTTAACGATTTTTAAGCCCTGTGTCGTCGCTCGCACTTCAATAGATCGCCCTGCACGAAAATCGATGATTACTCAGCGGTCATTTTGATGACGTTAGGCAACATCAAATCGCGTGCATTTTTGATATTACTTTAAATGGACAATTTGAAACATTTTAAGACTAGCCTCGATATCCGCACTTGAATAGACTGCCCTCCAGGGCCCGCTGAAGACTACTTATGCGATTTTGATAAAGTTTTAAACGCGAGCAAAACAAACCTTCAATTGTTTTATAAAGTTCGCCCGATCCTTGACAGCCGTCAGAAGTGAGCATAACCAAATTTAGAGAAATAAAGTTAAGAAATAGGAAAATAATCGAGCTCAAAAGTAATCTGGCATTACTGATATTTTTGCAAAATAATGTATAAAGAATTTACTGACAGTCCCGATGCTCGCAATTGCATACGCTGCGCGCCACGGCCATCAGAAACTTACTCAAGCGATTTTGATGATGTTAGGCAACATCAAATCGCGCGTATTTTTGATATTATTTTAAATGGACAATTTGAAACATTTTAAGACTAGTCTCGATGTCCGCACTTGAATAGACTGCCCTCCAGGGCCTGCTGAAGACTACTTATGCGATTTTGATGATGTTAGGCAACATCAAATCGCGTGCATTTTTGATATTATTTTAAATGGACAATTTGAAACATTTTAAGACTAGTCTCGATGTCCGCACTTGAATAGACTGCCCTCCAGGGCCCGCTGAAGATTACATATGCGATTTTGATGACGTTAGGTAAAATCAAATCGCGTGCATTTTTGATATTATTTTTAATGAATTTTTTAACGATTTGTAAGCCCTGTGTCGTCGCTCGCACTTCAATAGATCGCCCTGCACGAAAATCGATGATTACTCAGCGGTCATTTTGATGACGTTAGGCAACATCAAATCGCGTGCATTTTTGATATTACTTTAAATGGACAATTTGAAACATTTTAAGACTAGCCTCGATATCCGCACTTGAATAGACTGCCCTCCAGGGCCCGCTGAAGACTACTTATGCGATTTTGATAAAGTTTTAAACGCGAGCAAAACAAACCTTCGATTGTTTTATAAAGTTCGCCCGATCCTTGACAGCCGTCAGAAGTGAGCATAACCAAATTTAGAGAAATAAATTTAAGAAATGGGAAAATAATCGAGCTCAAAAGTAATCTGGCATTACTGATATTTTTGCAAAATAATGTATAAAGAATTTACTGACAGTCCCGATGCTCGCAATTGCATACGCTGCCCGCCACGGCCATCAGAAACTTACTCAAGCGATTTTGATGATGTTAGGCAACATCAAATCGCGCGTATTTTTGATATTATTTTAAATGGACAATTTGAAACATTTTAAGACTAGTCTCGATGTCCGCACTTGAATAGAATGCCCTCCAGGGCCCACTGAAGACTACTTATGCGATTTTGATGACGTTAGGTAACATCAAATCGCGTGCATTTTTTATGTTATTTTTAATGAATTTTTTAACGATTTTTAAGCCCTGTGTCGTCGCTCGCACTTCAATAGATCGCCCTGCACGAAAATCGATGATTACTCAGCGGTCATTTTGATGACGTTAGGCAACATCAAATCGCGTGCATTTTTGATATTACTTTAAATGGACAATTTGAAACATTTTAAGACTAGCCTCGATATCCGCACTTGAATAGACTGCCCTCCAGGGCCCGCTGAAGACTACTTATGCGATTTTGATAAAGTTTTAAACGCGAGCAAAACAAACCTTCAATTGTTTTATAAAGTTCGCCCGATCCTTGACAGCCGTCAGAAGTGAGCATAACCAAATTTAGAGAAATAAAGTTAAGAAATAGGAAAATAATCGAGCTCAAAAGTAATCTGGCATTACTGATATTTTTGCAAAATAATGTATAAAGAATTTACTGACAGTCCCGATGCTCGCAATTGCATACGCTGCCCGCCACGGCCATCAGAAACTTACTCAAGCGATTTTGATGATGTTAGGCAACATCAAATCGCGCGTATTTTTGATATTATTTTAAATGGACAATTTGAAACATTTTAAGACTAGTCTCGATGTCCGCACTTGAATAGAATGCCCTCCAGGGCCCGCTGAAGACTACTTATGCGATTTTGATGACGTTAGGTAACATCAAATCGCGTGCATTTTTTATGTTATTTTTAATGAATTTTTTAACGATTTTTAAGCCCTGTGTCGTCGCTCGCACTTCAATAGATCGCCCTGCACGAAAATCGATGATTACTCAGCGGTCATTTTGATGACGTTAGGCAACATCAAATCGCGTGCATTTTTGATATTACTTTAAATGGACAATTTGAAACATTTTAAGACTAGCCTCGATATCCGCACTTGAATAGACTGCCCTCCAGGGCCCGCTGAAGACTACTTACGCGATTTTGATAAAGTTTTAAACGCGAGCAAAACAAACCTTCAATTGTTTTATAAAGTTCGCCCGATCCTTGACAGCCGTCAGAAGTGAGCATAACCAAATTTAGAGAAATAAAGTTAAGAAATAGGAAAATAATCGAGCTCAAAAGTAATCTGGCATTACTGATATTTTTGCAAAATAATGTATAAAGAATTTACTGACAGTCCCGATGCTCGCAATTGCATACGCTGCCCGCCACGGCCATCAGAAACTTACTCAAGCGATTTTGATGATGTTAGGCAACATCAAATCGCTCGTATTTTTGATATTATTTTAAATGGACAATTTGAAACATTTTAAGACTAGTCTCGATGTCCGCACTTGAATAGAATGCCCTCCAGGGCCCGCTGAAGACTACTTATGCGATTTTGATGACGTTAGGTAACATCAAATCGCGTGCATTTTTGATATTATTTTTAATAATTTTTTAACGATTTTTAAGCCCTGTGTCGTCGCTCGCACTTCTATAGACCGCGCTGCACGAAAATCGATGATTACTCAGCGGTCATTTTGATGACGTTAGGTAACATCAAATCGCGTGCATTTTTGATATTTTTTTTAACGAATTTTTTAACGATTTTTAAGCCCTGTGTCGTCGCTGGCACTTCAATAGATCGCCCTGCACGAAAATCGATGATTACTCAGCGGTCATTTTGATGACGTTAGGCAACATCAAATCACGTGCATTATTGATATTACTTTAAATGGACAATTTGAAACATTTTAAGACTAGTCTCGATGTCCGCACTTGAATAGACTGCCCTCCAGGGCCCGCTGAAGACTACTTATGCGATTTTGATGACGGTAGGTAACATCAAATCGCGTGCATATTTGATATTATTTTTAATGAATTTTTTAACGATTTTTAAGCCCTGTGTCGTCGCTCGCACTTCAATAGATCGCGCTGCACGAAAATCGATGATTACTCAGCGGTCATTTTGATGACGTTAGGCAACATCAAATCGCGTGAATTGTTGAAATTATTTTAAATGGACAATTTGAAACATTTTAAGACTAGTCTCGATGTCCGCACTTGAATAGACTGCCCTCCAGGGCCCGCTGAAGACTACTTATGCGATTTTGATGACGTTAGGTAAAATCAAATCGCGTGCATTTTTGATATTATTTTTAATGAATTTTTTAACGATTTTTAAGCCCTGTGTCGTCGCTCGCACTTCAATAGATCGCCCTGCACGAAAATCGATGATTACTCAGCGGTCATTTTGATGACGTTAGGCAACATCAAATCGCGTGCATTTTTGATATTATTTTAAATGGACAATTTGAAACATTTTAAGACTAGTCTCGATGTCCGCACTTGAAAAGACTGCACTCCAGGGCCCGCTGAAGACTACTTATGCGATTTTGATGACGTTAGGTAACATCAAATCGCGTGCATTTTTTATATTATTTTTAATGAATTTTTTAACGACTTTTAAGCCCTGTGTCGTCGCTCGCACTTCAATAGACCGCGCTACACGAAAATCGATGATTACTCATCGGTCATTTTGATGACGTTAGGCAACATCAAATCGCGTGCATTTTTGATATTATTTTAAATGGACAATTTGAAACATTTTAAGACTAGTCTCGATATCCGCACTTGAATAAACTGCCCTCCAGGGCCCGCTGAAGACTACTTATGCGATCTTGATGACGTTAGGTAACATCAAATCGCGTGCATTTTTTATGTTATTTTTAATGAATTTTTTAAACGATTTTTAAGCCCTGTGTCGTCGCTCGCACTTCAATAGATCGCCCTGCACGAAAATCGATGATTACTCAGCGGTCATTTTGATGACGTTAGGCAACATCAAATCGCGTGCATTTTTGATATTACTTTAAATGGACAATTTGAAACATTTTAAGACTAGCCTCGATATCCGCACTTGAATAGACTGCCCTCCAGGGCCCGCTGAAGACTACTTATGCGATTTTGATAAAGTTTTAAACGCGAGCAAAACAAACCTTCAATTGTTTTATAAAGTTCGCCCGATCCTTGACAGCCGTCAGAAGTGAGCATAACCAAATTTAGAGAAATAAAGTTAAGAAATAGTAAAATAATCGAGCTCAAAAGTAATCTGGCATTACTGATATTTTTGCAAAATAATGTATAAAGAATTTACTGACAGTCTCGATGCTCGCAATTGCATACGCTGCCCGCCACGGCCATCAGAAACTTACTCAAGCGATTTTGATGATGTTAGGCAACATCAAATCGCGCGTATTTTTGATATTATTTTAAATGGACAATTTGAAACATTTTAAGACTAGTCTCGATGTCCGCACGTGAATAGAATGCCCTCCAGGGCCCGCTGAAGACTACTTATGCGATTTTGATGACGTTAGGTAACATCAAATCGCGTGCATTTTTGATGTTATTTTTAATGAATTTTTTAACGATTTTTAAGCCCTGTGTCGTAGCTCGCACTTCAATAGATCGCCCTGCACGAAAATCGATGATTACTCAGCGGTCATTTTGATGACGTTAGGCAACATCAAATCGCGTGCATTTTTGATATTATTTTAAATGCACAAGTTGAAACATTTTAAGACTAGTCTCGATGTCCGCACTTGAATAGACTGCCCTCCAGGGCCTGCTGAAGACTACTTATGCGATTTTGATGATGTTAGGCAACATCAAATCGCGTGCATTTTTGATATTATTTTAAATGGACAATTTGAAACATTTTAAGACTAGTCTCGATGTCCGCACTTGAATAGACTGCCCTCCAGGGCCCGCTGAAGATTACATATGCGATTTTGATGACGTTAGGTAAAATCAAATCGCGTGCATTTTTGATATTATTTTTAATGAATTTTTTAACGATTTGTAAGCCCTGTGTCGTCGCTCGCACTTCAATAGATCGCCCTGCACGAAAATCGATGATTACTCAGCGGTCATTTTGATGACGTTAGGCAACATCAAATCGCGTGCATTTTTGATATTACTTTAAATGGACAATTTGAAACATTTTAAGACTAGCCTCGATATCCGCACTTGAATAGACTGCCCTCCAGGGCCCGCTGAAGACTACTTATGCGATTTTGATAAAGTTTTAAACGCGAGCAAAACAAACCTTCGATTGTTTTATAAAGTTCGCCCGATCCTTGACAGCCGTCAGAAGTGAGCATAACCAAATTTAGAGAAATAAATTTAAGAAATAGGAAAATAATCGAGCTCAAAAGTAATCTGGCATTACTGATATTTTTGCAAAATAATGTATAAAGAATTTACTGACAGTCCCGATGCTCGCAATTGCATACGCTGCCGGCCACGGCCATCAGAAACTTACTCAAGCGATTTTGATGATGTTAGGCAACATCAAATCGCGCGTATTTTTGATATTATTTTAAATGGACAATTTGAAACATTTTAAGACTAGTCTCGATGTCCGCACTTGAATAGAATGCCCTCCAGGGCCCGCTGAAGACTACTTATGCGATTTTGATGACGTTAGGTAACATCAAATCGCGTGCATTTTTTATGTTATTTTTAATGAATTTTTTAACGATTTTTAAGCCCTGTGTCGTCGCTCGCACTTCAATAGATCGCCCTGCACGAAAATCGATGATTACTCAGCGGTCATTTTGATGACGTTAGGCAACATCAAATCGCGTGCATTTTTGATATTACTTTAAATGGACAATTTGAAACATTTTAAGACTAGCCTCGATATCCGCACTTGAATAGACTGCCCTCCAGGGCCCGCTGAAGACTACTTATGCGATTTTGATAAAGTTTTAAACGCGAGCAAAACAAACCTTCAATTGTTTTATAAAGTTCGCCCGATCCTTGACAGCCGTCAGAAGTGAGCATAACCAAATTTAGAGAAATAAAGTTAAGAAATAGGAAAATAATCGAGCTCAAAAGTAATCTGGCATTACTGATATTTTTGCAAAATAATGTATAAAGAATTTACTGACAGTCCCGATGCTCGCAATTGCATACGCTGCGCGCCACGGCCATCAGAAACTTACTCAAGCGATTTTGATGATGTTAGGCAACATCAAATCGCGCGTATTTTTGATATTATTTTAAATGGACAATTTGAAACATTTTAAGACTAGTCTCGATGTCCGCACTTGAATAGACTGCCCTCCAGGGCCTGCTGAAGACTACTTATGCGATTTTGATGATGTTAGGCAACATCAAATCGCGTGCATTTTTGATATTATTTTAAATGGACAATTTGAAACATTTAAAGACTAGTCTCGATGTCCGCACTTGAATAGACTGCCCTCCAGGGCCCGCTGAAGATTACATATGCGATTTTGATGACGTTAGGTAAAATCAAATCGCGTGCATTTTTGATATTATTTTTAATGAATTTTTTAACGATTTGTAAGCCCTGTGTCGTCGCTCGCACTTCAATAGATCGCCCTGCACGAAAATCGATGATTACTCAGCGGTCATTTTGATGACGTTAGGCAACATCAAATCGCGTGCATTTTTGATATTACTTTAAATGGACAATTTGAAACATTTTAAGACTAGCCTCGATATCCGCACTTGAATAGACTGCCCTCCAGGGCCCGCTGAAGACTACTTATGCGATTTTGATAAAGTTTTAAACGCGAGCAAAACAAACCTTCGATTGTTTTATAAAGTTCGCCCGATCCTTGACAGCCGTCAGAAGTGAGCATAACCAAATTTAGAGAAATAAATTTAAGAAATAGGAAAATAATCGAGCTCAAAAGTAATCTGGCATTACTGATATTTTTGCAAAATAATGTATAAAGAATTTACTGACAGTCCCGATGCTCGCAATTGCATACGCTGCCCGCCACGGCCATCAGAAACTTACTCAAGCGATTTTGATGATGTTAGGCAACATCAAATCGCGCGTATTTTTGATATTATTTTAAATGGACAATTTGAAACATTTTAAGACTAGTCTCGATGTCCGCACTTGAATAGAATGCCCTCCAGGGCCCGCTGAAGACTACTTATGCGATTTTGATGACGTTAGGTAACATCAAATCGCGTGCATTTTTTATGTTATTTTTAATGAATTTTTTAACGATTTTTAAGCCCTGTGTCGTCGCTCGCACTTCAATAGATCGCCCTGCACGAAAATCGATGATTACTCAGCGGTCATTTTGATGACGTTAGGCAACATCAAATCGCGTGCATTTTTGATATTACTTTAAATGGACAATTTGAAACATTTTAAGACTAGCCTCGATATCCGCACTTGAATAGACTGCCCTCCAGGGCCCGCTGAAGACTACTTATGCGATTTTGATAAAGTTTTAAACGCGAGCAAAACAAACCTTCAATTGTTTTATAAAGTTCGCCCGATCCTTGACAGCCGTCAGAAGTGAGCATAACCAAATTTAGAGAAATAAAGTTAAGAAATAGGAAAATAATCGAGCTCAAAAGTAATCTGGCATTACTAATATTTTTGCAAAATAATGTATAAAGAATTTACTGACAGTCCCGATGCTCGCAATTGCATACGCTGCGCGCCACGGCCATCAGAAACTTACTCAAGCGATTTTGATGATGTTAGGCAACATCAAATCGCGCGTATTTTTGATATTATTTTAAATGGACAATTTGAAACATTTTAAGACTAGTCTCGATGTCCGCACTTGAATAGACTGCCCTCCAGGGCCTGCTGAAGACTACTTATGCGATTTTGATGATGTTAGGCAACATCAAATCGCGTGCATTTTTGATATTATTTTAAATGGACAATTTGAAACATTTTAAGACTAGTCTCGATGTCCGCACTTGAATAGACTGCCCTCCAGGGCCCGCTGAAGATTACATATGCGATTTTGATGACGTTAGGTAAAATCAAATCGCGTGCATTTTTGATATTATTTTTAATGAATTTTTTAACGATTTGTAAGCCCTGTGTCGTCGCTCGCACTTCAATAGATCGCCCTGCACGAAAATCGATGATTACTCAGCGGTCATTTTGATGACGTTAGGCAACATCAAATCGCGTGCATTTTTGATATTACTTTAAATGGACAATTTGAAACATTTTAAGACTAGCCTCGATATCCGCACTTGAATAGACTGCCCTCCAGGGCCCGCTGAAGACTACTTATGCGATTTTGATAAAGTTTTAAACGCGAGCAAAACAAACCTTCGATTGTTTTATAAAGTTCGCCCGATCCTTGACAGCCGTCAGAAGTGAGCATAACCAAATTTAGAGAAATAAATTTAAGAAATGGGAAAATAATCGAGCTCAAAAGTAATCTGGCATTACTGATATTTTTGCAAAATAATGTATAAAGAATTTACTGACAGTCCCGATGCTCGCAATTGCATACGCTGCCCGCCACGGCCATCAGAAACTTACTCAAGCGATTTTGATGATGTTAGGCAACATCAAATCGCGCGTATTTTTGATATTATTTTAAATGGACAATTTGAAACATTTTAAGACTAGTCTCGATGTCCGCACTTGAATAGAATGCCCTCCAGGGCCCACTGAAGACTACTTATGCGATTTTGATGACGTTAGGTAACATCAAATCGCGTGCATTTTTTATGTTATTTTTAATGAATTTTTTAACGATTTTTAAGCCCTGTGTCGTCGCTCGCACTTCAATAGATCGCCCTGCACGAAAATCGATGATTACTCAGCGGTCATTTTGATGACGTTAGGCAACATCAAATCGCGTGCATTTTTGATATTACTTTAAATGGACAATTTGAAACATTTTAAGACTAGCCTCGATATCCGCACTTGAATAGACTGCCCTCCAGGGCCCGCTGAAGACTACTTATGCGATTTTGATAAAGTTTTAAACGCGAGCAAAACAAACCTTCAATTGTTTTATAAAGTTCGCCCGATCCTTGACAGCCGTCAGAAGTGAGCATAACCAAATTTAGAGAAATAAAGTTAAGAAATAGGAAAATAATCGAGCTCAAAAGTAATCTGGCATTACTGATATTTTTGCAAAATAATGTATAAAGAATTTACTGACAGTCCCGATGCTCGCAATTGCATACGCTGCCCGCCACGGCCATCAGAAACTTACTCAAGCGATTTTGATGATGTTAGGCAACATCAAATCGCGCGTATTTTTGATATTATTTTAAATGGACAATTTGAAACATTTTAAGACTAGTCTCGATGTCCGCACTTGAATAGAATGCCCTCCAGGGCCCGCTGAAGACTACTTATGCGATTTTGATGACGTTAGGTAACATCAAATCGCGTGCATTTTTTATGTTATTTTTAATGAATTTTTTAACGATTTTTAAGCCCTGTGTCGTCGCTCGCACTTCAATAGATCGCCCTGCACGAAAATCGATGATTACTCAGCGGTCATTTTGATGACGTTAGGCAACATCAAATCGCGTGCATTTTTGATATTACTTTAAATGGACAATTTGAAACATTTTAAGACTAGCCTCGATATCCGCACTTGAATAGACTGCCCTCCAGGGCCCGCTGAAGACTACTTATGCGATTTTGATAAAGTTTTAAACGCGAGCAAAACAAACCTTCAATTGTTTTATAAAGTTCGCCCGATCCTTGACAGCCGTCAGAAGTGAGCATAACCAAATTTAGAGAAATAAAGTTAAGAAATAGGAAAATAATCGAGCTCAAAAGTAATCTGGCATTACTGATATTTTTGCAAAATAATGTATAAAGAATTTACTGACAGTCCCGATGCTCGCAATTGCATACGCTGCCCGCCACGGCCATCAGAAACTTACTCAAGCGATTTTGATGATGTTAGGCAACATCAAATCGCTCGTATTTTTGATATTATTTTAAATGGACAATTTGAAACATTTTAAGACTAGTCTCGATGTCCGCACTTGAATAGAATGCCCTCCAGGGCCCGCTGAAGACTACTTATGCGATTTTGATGACGTTAGGTAACATCAAATCGCGTGCATTTTTGATATTATTTTTAATAATTTTTTAACGATTTTTAAGCCCTGTGTCGTCGCTCGCACTTCTATAGACCGCGCTGCACGAAAATCGATGATTACTCAGCGGTCATTTTGATGACGTTAGGTAACATCAAATCGCGTGCATTTTTGATATTTTTTTTAACGAATTTTTTAACGATTTTTAAGCCCTGTGTCGTCGCTGGCACTTCAATAGATCGCCCTGCACGAAAATCGATGATTACTCAGCGGTCATTTTGATGACGTTAGGCAACATCAAATCACGTGCATTATTGATATTACTTTAAATGGACAATTTGAAACATTTTAAGACTAGTCTCGATGTCCGCACTTGAATAGACTGCCCTCCAGGGCCCGCTGAAGACTACTTATGCGATTTTGATGACGGTAGGTAACATCAAATCGCGTGCATATTTGATATTATTTTTAATGAATTTTTTAACGATTTTTAAGCCCTGTGTCGTCGCTCGCACTTCAATAGATCGCGCTGCACGAAAATCGATGATTACTCAGCGGTCATTTTGATGACGTTAGGCAACATCAAATCGCGTGCATTTGTGATATTACTTTAAATGGACAATTTGAAACATTTTAAGACTAGTCTCGATGTCCGCACTTGAATAGACTGCCCTCCAGGGCCCGCTGAAGACTACTTATGCGATTTTGAGAAAGTTTTAAACGCGAGCAAAACAAACCTTCAATTGTTTTATAAAGTTCGCCCGATCCTTGACAGCCGTCAGAAGTGAGCATAACCGAATTTAGAGAAATAAAGTTAAGAAATAGTAAAATATTCGAGCTCAAAAGTAATCTGGCATTACTGATATTTTTGCAAAATAATGTATAAAGAATTTACTGACAGTCTCGATGCTCGCAATTGCATACGCTGCCCGCCACGGCCATCAGAAACTTACTCAAGCGATTTTGATGATGTTAGGCAACATCAAATCGCGCGTATTTTTGATATTATTTTAAATGGACAATTTGAAACATTTTAAGACTAGTCTCGATGTCCGCACGTGAATAGAATGCCCTCCAGGGCCCGCTGAAAACTACTTATGCGATTTTGATGATGTTAGGCAACATCAAATCGCATGCATTTTTGATAATATTTTAAATGGACAATTTGAAACATTTTAAGACTAGTCTCGATGTCCGCACTTGAATAGAATGCCCTCCAGGGCCCGCTGAAGACTACTTATGGGATTTTGATGACGTTAGGTAACATCAAATCGCGTGCATTTTTGATATTATTTTTAATGAACTTTTTAACGATTTTTAAGCCCTGTGTCGTCGCTCGCACTTCAATAGATCGCGCTGCACGAAAATCGATGATTACTCAGCGGTCATTTTGATGACGTTAGGCAACATCAAATCGCGTGAATTGTTGAAATTATTTTAAATGGACAATTTGAAACATTTTAAGACTAGTCTCGATGTCCGCACTTGAATAGACTGCCCTCCAGGGCCCGCTGAAGACTACTTATGCGATTTTGATGACGTTAGGTAAAATCAAATCGCGTGCATTTTTGATATTATTTTTAATGAATTTTTTAACGAATTTTAAGACCTGTGTCGTCGCTCGCACTTCTACAGATCGCCCTGCACGAAAATCGATGATTACTCAGCGGTCATTTTGATGACGTTAGGCAACATCAAATCGCGTGCATTTTTGATATTATTTTAAATGGACAATTTGAAACATTTTAAGACTAGTCACGATATCCGCACATGAATAGACTGCACTCCAGGGCCCGCTGAAGACTACTTATGCGATTTTGATGACGTTAGGCAACATCAAATCTCGTGCATTTTTTATATTATTTTTAATGAATTTTTTAACGACTTTTAAGCCCTGTGTCGTCGCTCGCACTTCAATAGACCGCGCTACACGAAAATCGATGATTACTCATCGGTCATTTTGATGACGTTAGGCAACATCAAATCGAGCGCAAGATTGATATTATGTGAAATGGACAATATCAAGCAGTTCAATACTTGTCTCGATATCCGCACTTGAATAAACTGCCCTCCAGGGCCCGCTGAAGACTACTTATGCGATCTTGATGACGTTAGGTAACATCAAATCGCGTGCATTTTTTATGTTATTTTTAATGAATTTTTTAACGATTTTTAAGCCCTGTGTCGTCGCTCGCACTTCAATAGATCGCCCTGCACGAAAATCGATGATTACTCAGCGGTCATTTTGATGACGTTAGGCAACATCAAATCGCGTGCATTTTTGATATTACTTTAAATGGACAATTTGAAACATTTTAAGACTAGCCTCGATATCCGCACTTGAATAGACTGCCCTCCAGGGCCCGCTGAAGACTACTTATGCGATTTTGATAAAGTTTTAAACGCGAGCAAAACAAACCTTCAATTGTTTTATAAAGTTCGCCCGATCCTTGACAGCCGTCAGAAGTGAGCATAACCAAATTTAGAGAAATAAAGTTAAGAAATAGTAAAATAATCGAGCTCAAAAGTAATCTGGCATTACTGATATTTTTGCAAAATAATGTATAAAGAATTTACTGACAGTCTCGATGCTCGCAATTGCATACGCTGCCCGCCACGGCCATCAGAAACTTACTCAAGCGATTTTGATGATGTTAGGCAACATCAAATCGCGCGTATTTTTGATATTATTTTAAATGGACAATTTGAAACATTTTAAGACTAGTCTCGATGTCCGCACGTGAATAGAATGCCCTCCAGGGCCCGCTGAAGACTACTTATGCGATTTTGATGACGTTAGGTAACATCAAATCGCGTGCATTTTTGATGTTATTTTTAATGAATTTTTTAACGATTTTTAAGCCCTGTGTCGTAGCTCGCACTTCAATAGATCGCCCTGCACGAAAATCGATGATTACTCAGCGGTCATTTTGATGACGTTAGGCAACATCAAATCGCGTGCATTTTTGATATTATTTTAAATGCACAAGTTGAAACATTTTAAGACTAGTCTCGATGTCCGCACTTGAATAGACTGCCCTCCAGGGCCTGCTGAAGACTACTTATGCGATTTTGATGATGTTAGGCAACATCAAATCGCGTGCATTTTTGATATTATTTTAAATGGACAATTTGAAACATTTTAAGACTAGTCTCGATGTCCGCACTTGAATAGACTGCCCTCCAGGGCCCGCTGAAGATTACATATGCGATTTTGATGACGTTAGGTAAAATCAAATCGCGTGCATTTTTGATATTATTTTTAATGAATTTTTTAACGATTTGTAAGCCCTGTGTCGTCGCTCGCACTTCAATAGATCGCCCTGCACGAAAATCGATGATTACTCAGCGGTCATTTTGATGACGTTAGGCAACATCAAATCGCGTGCATTTTTGATATTACTTTAAATGGACAATTTGAAACATTTTAAGACTAGCCTCGATATCCGCACTTGAATAGACTGCCCTCCAGGGCCCGCTGAAGACTACTTATGCGATTTTGATAAAGTTTTAAACGCGAGCAAAACAAACCTTCGATTGTTTTATAAAGTTCGCCCGATCCTTGACAGCCGTCAGAAGTGAGCATAACCAAATTTAGAGAAATAAATTTAAGAAATAGGAAAATAATCGAGCTCAAAAGTAA
Organism: Trichopria drosophilae; assembly: GCA_030407085.1. Taxonomy (NCBI): domain Eukaryota; kingdom Metazoa; phylum Arthropoda; class Insecta; order Hymenoptera; family Diapriidae; genus Trichopria; species Trichopria drosophilae. Next base: position 22,345 of record JAQOWT010000137.1, on the reverse strand, counting down.
TCTGGCATTACTGATATTTTTGCAAAATAATGTATAAAGAATTTACTGACAGTCCCGATGCTCGCAATTGCATACGCTGCCCGCCACGGCCATCAGAAACTTACTCAAGCGATTTTGATGATGTTAGGCAACATCAAATCGCGCGTATTTTTGATATTATTTTAAATGGACAATTTGAAACATTTTAAGACTAGTCTCGATGTCCGCACTTGAATAGAATGCCCTCCAGGGCCCGCTGAAGACTACTTATGCGATTTTGATGACGTTAGGTAACATCAAATCGCGTGCATTTTTTATGTTATTTTTAATGAATTTTTTAACGATTTTTAAGCCCTGTGTCGTCGCTCGCACTTCAATAGATCGCCCTGCACGAAAATCGATGATTACTCAGCGGTCATTTTGATGACGTTAGGCAACATCAAATCGCGTGCATTTTTGATATTACTTTAAATGGACAATTTGAAACATTTTAAGACTAGCCTCGATATCCGCACTTGAATAGACTGCCCTCCAGGGCCCGCTGAAGACTACTTATGCGATTTTGATAAAGTTTTAAACGCGAGCAAAACAAACCTTCAATTGTTTTATAAAGTTCGCCCGATCCTTGACAGCCGTCAGAAGTGAGCATAACCAAATTTAGAGAAATAAAGTTAAGAAATAGGAAAATAATCGAGCTCAAAAGTAATCTGGCATTACTGATATTTTTGCAAAATAATGTATAAAGAATTTACTGACAGTCCCGATGCTCGCAATTGCATACGCTGCGCGCCACGGCCATCAGAAACTTACTCAAGCGATTTTGATGATGTTAGGCAACATCAAATCGCGCGTATTTTTGATATTATTTTAAATGGACAATTTGAAACATTTTAAGACTAGTCTCGATGTCCGCACTTGAATAGACTGCCCTCCAGGGCCTGCTGAAGACTACTTATGCGATTTTGATGATGTTAGGCAACATCAAATCGCGTGCATTTTTGATATTATTTTAAATGGACAATTTGAAACATTTTAAGACTAGTCTCGATGTCCGCACTTGAATAGACTGCCCTCCAGGGCCCGCTGAAGATTACATATGCGATTTTGATGACGTTAGGTAAAATCAAATCGCGTGCATTTTTGATATTATTTTTAATGAATTTTTTAACGATTTGTAAGCCCTGTGTCGTCGCTCGCACTTCAATAGATCGCCCTGCACGAAAATCGATGATTACTCAGCGGTCATTTTGATGACGTTAGGCAACATCAAATCGCGTGCATTTTTGATATTACTTTAAATGGACAATTTGAAACATTTTAAGACTAGCCTCGATATCCGCACTTGAATAGACTGCCCTCCAGGGCCCGCTGAAGACTACTTATGCGATTTTGATAAAGTTTTAAACGCGAGCAAAACAAACCTTCGATTGTTTTATAAAGTTCGCCCGATCCTTGACAGCCGTCAGAAGTGAGCATAACCAAATTTAGAGAAATAAATTTAAGAAATAGGAAAATAATCGAGCTCAAAAGTAATCTGGCATTACTGATATTTTTGCAAAATAATGTATAAAGAATTTACTGACAGTCCCGATGCTCGCAATTGCATACGCTGCCCGCCACGGCCATCAGAAACTTACTCAAGCGATTTTGATGATGTTAGGCAACATCAAATCGCGCGTATTTTTGATATTATTTTAAATGGACAATTTGAAACATTTTAAGACTAGTCTCGATGTCCGCACTTGAATAGAATGCCCTCCAGGGCCCACTGAAGACTACTTATGCGATTTTGATGACGTTAGGTAACATCAAATCGCGTGCATTTTTTATGTTATTTTTAATGAATTTTTTAACGATTTTTAAGCCCTGTGTCGTCGCTCGCACTTCAATAGATCGCCCTGCACGAAAATCGATGATTACTCAGCGGTCATTTTGATGACGTTAGGCAACATCAAATCGCGTGCATTTTTGATATTACTTTAAATGGACAATTTGAAACATTTTAAGACTAGCCTCGATATCCGCACTTGAATAGACTGCCCTCCAGGGCCCGCTGAAGACTACTTATGCGATTTTGATAAAGTTTTAAACGCGAGCAAAACAAACCTTCAATTGTTTTATAAAGTTCGCCCGATCCTTGACAGCCGTCAGAAGTGAGCATAACCAAATTTAGAGAAATAAAGTTAAGAAATAGGAAAATAATCGAGCTCAAAAGTAATCTGGCATTACTGATATTTTTGCAAAATAATGTATAAAGAATTTACTGACAGTCCCGATGCTCGCAATTGCATACGCTGCCCGCCACGGCCATCAGAAACTTACTCAAGCGATTTTGATGATGTTAGGCAACATCAAATCGCGCGTATTTTTGATATTATTTTAAATGGACAATTTGAAACATTTTAAGACTAGTCTCGATGTCCGCACTTGAATAGAATGCCCTCCAGGGCCCGCTGAAGACTACTTATGCGATTTTGATGACGTTAGGTAACATCAAATCGCGTGCATTTTTTATGTTATTTTTAATGAATTTTTTAACGATTTTTAAGCCCTGTGTCGTCGCTCGCACTTCAATAGATCGCCCTGCACGAAAATCGATGATTACTCAGCGGTCATTTTGATGACGTTAGGCAACATCAAATCGCGTGCATTTTTGATATTACTTTAAATGGACAATTTGAAACATTTTAAGACTAGCCTCGATATCCGCACTTGAATAGACTGCCCTCCAGGGCCCGCTGAAGACTACTTACGCGATTTTGATAAAGTTTTAAACGCGAGCAAAACAAACCTTCAATTGTTTTATAAAGTTCGCCCGATCCTTGACAGCCGTCAGAAGTGAGCATAACCAAATTTAGAGAAATAAAGTTAAGAAATAGGAAAATAATCGAGCTCAAAAGTAATCTGGCATTACTGATATTTTTGCAAAATAATGTATAAAGAATTTACTGACAGTCCCGATGCTCGCAATTGCATACGCTGCCCGCCACGGCCATCAGAAACTTACTCAAGCGATTTTGATGATGTTAGGCAACATCAAATCGCTCGTATTTTTGATATTATTTTAAATGGACAATTTGAAACATTTTATGACTAGTCTCGATGTCCGCACTTGAATAGAATGCCCTCCAGGGCCCGCTGAAGACTACTTATGCGATTTTGATGACGTTAGGTAACATCAAATCGCGTGCATTTTTGATATTATTTTTAATAATTTTTTAACGATTTTTAAGCCCTGTGTCGTCGCTCGCACTTCTATAGACCGCGCTGCACGAAAATCGATGATTACTCAGCGGTCATTTTGATGACGTTAGGTAACATCAAATCGCGTGCATTTTTGATATTTTTTTTAACGAATTTTTTAACGATTTTTAAGCCCTGTGTCGTCGCTGGCACTTCAATAGATCGCCCTGCACGAAAATCGATGATTACTCAGCGGTCATTTTGATGACGTTAGGCAACATCAAATCACGTGCATTATTGATATTACTTTAAATGGACAATTTGAAACATTTTAAGACTAGTCTCGATGTCCGCACTTGAATAGACTGCCCTCCAGGGCCCGCTGAAGACTACTTATGCGATTTTGATGACGGTAGGTAACATCAAATCGCGTGCATATTTGATATTATTTTTAATGAATTTTTTAACGATTTTTAAGCCCTGTGTCGTCGCTCGCACTTCAATAGATCGCGCTGCACGAAAATCGATGATTACTCAGCGGTCATTTTGATGACGTTAGGCAACATCAAATCGCGTGCATTTTTGAAATTATTTTAAATGGACAATTTAAAACATTTTAAGACTAGTCTCGATGTCCGCACTTGAATAGACTGCCCTACAGGGCCCGCTGAAGACTACTTATGCGATTTTGATGACGTTAGGTAACATCAAATCGCGTGCATTTTTGATATTATTTTTAATGAATTTTTTAACGATTTTTAAGCCCTGTGTCGTCGCTCGCACTTCAATAGATCGCGCTGCACGAAAATCTACGATTACTCAGCGGTCATTTTGATGACGTTAGGCAACATCAAATCGCGTGCATTTTTGATATTATTTTAAATGGACAATTTGAAACATTCTAAGACTAGTCTCGATGTCCGCACTTGAATAGACTGTCCTCCAGGGCCCGCTGAAGACTACTTATGCGATTTTGATGACGTTACGTAACATCAAATCGCGTGCATTTTTGATATTATTTTTAATGGACAATTTGAAACATTTTAAGACTAGTCTCGATGTCCGCACTTGAATAGAATGCCCTCCAGGGCCCGCTGAAGACTGCTTATGCGATTTTGATGACGTTAGGTAACATCAAATCGCGTGCATTTTTGATATTATTTTAAATGGACAATTTGAAAAATTTTAAGACTAGTCTCGATGTCCGCACTTGAATAGACTGCCCTCCAGGACCTGCTGAAGACTACTTATGCGATTTTGATAAAGTTTTAAACGCGAGTAAAACAAACCTTCAATTGTTTTATCAAGTTCGCCCGATCCTTGACAGCGGTCAGAAGTGAGCATAACCAAATTTAGAGAAATAAAGTTAAGAAATAGTAAAATAATCGAGCTCAAAAGTAATCTGCATTACTGATATTTTTGCAAAATAATGTATAAAGAATTTACTGACAGTCCCGATGCTCGCAATTGCATACGCTGCCCGCCACGGCCATCAGAAACTTACTCAAGCGATTTTGATGATGTTAGGCAACATCAAATCGCGTGCATTTTTGATATTATTTTAAATGGACAATTTGAAACATTTTAAGACTAGTCTCGATGTCCGCACTTGAATAGACTGCCCTCCAGGGCCCGCTGAAAACTACTTATGCGATTTTGATGATGTTAGGCAACATCAAATCGCATGCATTTTTGATAATATTTTAAATGGACAATTTGAAACATTTTAAGACTAGTCTCGATGTCCGCACTTGAATAGAATGCCCTCCAGGGCCCGCTGAAGACTACTTATGGGATTTTGATGACGTTAGGTAACATCAAATCGCGTGCATTTTTGATATTATTTTAAATGGACAATTTGAAACATTTTAAGACTAGTCTCGATGTCCGCACTTGAATAAACTGCCCTCCAGGGCCCGCTGAAGACTACTTATGCGATCTTGATGACGTTAGGTAACATCAAATCGCGTGCATTTTTTATGTTATTTTTAATGAATTTTTTAACGATTTTTAAGCCCTGTGTCGTCGCTCGCACTTCAATAGATCGCCCTGCACGAAAATCGATGATTACTCAGCGGTCATTTTGATGACGTTAGGCAACATCAAATCGCGTGCATTTTTGATATTACTTTAAATGGACAATTTGAAACATTTTAAGACTAGCCTCGATATCCGCACTTGAATAGACTGCCCTCCAGGGCCCGCTGAAGACTACTTATGCGATTTTGATAAAGTTTTAAACGCGAGCAAAACAAACCTTCAATTGTTTTATAAAGTTCGCCCGATCCTTGACAGCCGTCAGAAGTGAGCATAACCAAATTTAGAGAAATAAAGTTAAGAAATAGGAAAATAATCGAGCTCAAAAGTAATCTGGCATTACTGATATTTTTGCAAAATAATGTATAAAGAATTTACTGACAGTCCCGATGCTCGCAATTGCATACGCTGCCCGCCACGGCCATCAGAAACTTACTCAAGCGATTTTGATGATGTTAGGCAACATCATTCGCGCGTATTTTTGATATTATTTTAAATGGACAATTTGAAACATTTTAAGACTAGTCTCGATGTCCGCACTTGAATAGAATGCCCTCCAGGGCCCGCTGAAGACTACTTATGCGATTTTGATGACGTTAGGTAACATCAAATCGCGTGCATTTTTGATATTATTTTTAATGAATTTTTTAACGATTTTTAAGCCCTGTGTCGTCGCTCGCACTTCAATAGATCGCGCTGCACGAAAATCGATGATTACTCAGCGATCATTTTGATGACGTTAGGCAACATCAAATCGCGTGCATTTTTGATATTATTTTAAATGGACAATTTGAAACATTTTAAGACTAGTTTCGATGTCCGCACTTGAATAGACTGCCCTCCAGGGCCCGCTGAAGACCACTTATGCGATTTTGATGACGTTAGGTAACATCAAATCGCGTGCATTTTTGATATTATTTTTAATGAATTTTTTAACGATTTTTAAGCCCTGTGTCGTCGCTCGCACTTCTATAGACCGCGCTGCACGAAAATCGATGATTACTCAGCGGTCATTTTGATGACGTTAGGTAACATCAAATCGCGTGCATTTTTGATATTTTTTTTAACGAATTTTTTAACGATTTTTAAGCCCTGTGTCGTCGCTCGCACTTCAATAGATCGCCCTGCACGAAAATCGATGATTACTCAGCGGTCATTTTGATGACGTTAGGCAACATCAAATCACGTGCATTATTGATTTTACTTTAAATGGACAATTTGAAACATTTTAAGACTAGTCTCGATGTCCGCACTTGAATAGACTGCCCTCCAGGGCCCGCTGAAGACTACTTATGCGATTTTGATGACGGTAGGTAACATCAAATCGCGTGCATATTTGATATTATTTTTAATGAATTTTTTAACGATTTTTAAGCCCTGTGTCGTCGCTCGCACTTCAATAGATCGCGTTGCACGAAAATCTACGATTACTCAGCGGTCATTTTGATGACGTTAGGCAACATCAAATCGCGTGCATTTTTGATATTATTTTAAATGGACAATTTGAAACATTCTAAGACTAGTCTCGATGTCCGCACTTGAATAGACTGTCCTCCAGGGCCCGCTGAAGACTACTTATGCGATTTTGATGACGTTACGTAACATCAAATCGCGTGCATTTTTGATATTATTTTTAATGGACAATTTGAAACATTTTAAGACTAGTCTCGATGTCCGCACTTGAATAGAATGCCCTCCAGGGCCCGCTGAAGACTGCTTATGCGATTTTGATGACGTTAGGTAACATCAAATCGCGTGCATTTTTGATATTATTTTTAATGAATTTTTTAACGATTTTTAAGCCCTGTGTCGTCGCTCGCACTTCAATAGATCGCGCTGCACGAAAATCGATGATTACTCAGCGGTCATTTTGATGACGTTAGGCAACATCAAATCGCGTGCATTTTTGATATTATTTTAAATGGACAATTTGAAACATTTTAAGACTAGTCTCGATGTCCGCACTTGAATAGACTGCCCTCCAGGGCCCGCTGAAGACTACTTATGCGATTTTGATGACGTTAGGTAACATCAAATCGCGTGCATATTTGATATTATTTTTAATGAATTTTTTAACGATTTTTAAGCCCTGTGTCGTCGCTCGCACTTCAATAGATCGCGCTGCACGAAAATCGATGATTACTCAGCGGTCATTTTGATGACGTTAGGCAACATCAAATCGCGTGAATTGTTGAAATTATTTTAAATGGACAATTTGAAACATTTTAAGACTAGTCTCGATGTCCGCACTTGAATAGACTGCCCTCCAGGGCCCGCTGAAAACTACTTATGCGATTTTGATGACGTTAGGTAAAATCAAATCGCGTGCATTTTTGATATTATTTTTAATGAATTTTTTAACGACTTTTAAGCCCTGTGTCGTCGCTCGCACTTCAATAGACCGCGCTACACGAAAATCGATGATTACTCATCGGTCATTTTGATGACGTTAGGCAACATCAAATCGCGTGCATTTTTGATATTATTTTAAATGGACAATTTGAAACATTTTAAGACTAGTCTCGATGTCCGCACTTGAATAAACTGCCCTCCAGGGCCCGCTGAAGACTACTTATGCGATCTTGATGACGTTAGGTAACATCAAATCGCGTGCATTTTTGATATTATTTTTAATGAATTTTTTAACGATTTTTAAGCCCTGTGTCGTCGCTCGCACTTCAATAGATCGCGCTGCACGAAAATCGATGATTACTCAGCGGTCATTTTGATGACGTTAGGCAACATCAAATCGCGTGCATTTTTGATATTATTTTAAATGCACAAGTTGAAACATTTTAAGACTAGTCTCGATGTCCGCACTTGAATAGACTGCCCTCCAGGGCCTGCTGAAGACTACTTATATGATTTTGATGATGTTAGGCAACATCAAATCGCGTGCATTTTTGATATTATTTTAAATGGACAATTTGATACATTTTAAGACTAGTCTCGATGTCCGCACTTGAATAGACTGCCCTCCAGGGCCCGCTGAAGACTACTTATGCGATTTTGATGACGTTAGGTAACATCAAATCGCGTGCATTTTTGATATTATTTTTAATCAATTTTTTAACGATTTTTAAGCCCTGTGTCGTCGCTCGCACTTCAATAGTTCGCGCTGCACGAAAATCGATGTTTACTCAGCGGTCATTTTGATGACGTTAGGCAACATCAAATCGCGTGCATATTTGATATTATTTTAAATGGACAATTTGAAACATTTTAAGACTAGTCTCGATGTCCGCACTTGAATAGACTGCCCTCCAGGGCCCGCTGAAGACTACTTATGCGATTTTGATGACGTTAGGTAACATCAAATCGCGGGCATTTTTGATATTATTTTTAATGAACTTTTAAACGATTTTTAAGCCCTGTGTCGTCGCTCGCACTTCAATAGATCGCGCTGCACGAAAATCGATGATTACTCAGCGGTCATTTTGATGACGTTAGGCAACATCAAATCGCGTGCATTTTTGATATTATTTTTAATGAATTTTTTAACGATTTTTAAGCCCTGTGTCGTCGCTCGCACTTCAATAGACCGCGCTGCACGAAAATGGATGATTACTCAGCGGTCATTTTGATGACGTTAGGCAACATCAAATCGCGTGCATTATTGATATTACTTTAAATGGACAATTTGAAACATTTGAAGACTAGCCTCGATGTCCGCACTTGAATAGACTGCCCTCCAGGGCCTGTTGAAGACTACTTATGCGATTTTGATAAAGTTTTAAACGCGAGCAAAACAAACCTTCAATTGTTTTATAAAGTTCGCCCGATCCTTGACAGCCGTCAGAAGTGAGCATAACCAAATTTAGAGACATAAAGTTAAGAAATAGTAAAATATTCGAGCTCAAAAGTAATCTGGCATTACTGATATTTTTGCAAAATAATGTATAAAGAATTTACTGACAGTCCCGATGCTCGCGATTGCATACGCTGCCCGCCACGGCCATCAGAAACTTACTCAAGCGATTTTGATGATGTTAGGCAACATCAAATCGCGTGCATTTTTGATATTATTTTAAATGGACAATTTGAAACATTTTAAGACTAGTCTCGATGTCCGCACTTGAATAGACTGCCCTCCAGGGCCCGCTGAAGATTACTTATGCGATTTTGATGACGTTAGGTAAAATCAAATCGCGTGCATTTTTGATATTATTTTTAATGAATTTTTTAACGATTTGTAAGCCCTGTGTCGTCGCTCGCACTTCAATAGATCGCCCTGCACGAAAATCGATGATTACTCAGCGGTCATTTTGATGACGTTAGGCAACATCAAATCGCGTGCATTTTTGATATTACTTTAAATGGACAATTTGAAACATTTTAAGACTAGCCTCGATATCCGCACTTGAATAGACTGCCCTCCAGGGCCCGCTGAAGACTACTTATGCGATTTTGATAAAGTTTTAAACGCGATCAAAACAAACCTTCGATTGTTTTATAAAGTTCGCCCGATCCTTGACAGCCGTCAGAAGTGAGCATAACCAAATTTAGAGAAATAAATTTAAGAAATAGGAAAATAATCGAGCTCAAAAGTAATCTGGCATTACTGATATTTTTGCAAAATAATGTATAAAGAATTTACTGACAGTCCCGATGCTCGCAATTGCATACGCTGCCCGCCACGGCCATCAGAAACTTACTCAAGCGATTTTGATGATGTTAGGCAACATCAAATCGCGCGTATTTTTGATATTATTTTAAATGGACAATTTGAAACATTTTAAGACTAGTCTCGATGTCCGCACTTGAATAGAATGCCCTCCAGGGCCCGCTGAAGACTACTTATGCGATTTTGATGACGTTAGGTAACATCAAATCGCGTGCATTTTTTATGTTATTTTTAATGAATTTTTTAACGATTTTTAAGCCCTGTGTCGTCGCTCGCACTTCAATAGATCGCCCTGCACGAAAATCGATGATTACTCAGCGGTCATTTTGATGACGTTAGGCAACATCAAATCGCGTGCATTTTTGATATTACTTTAAATGGACAATTTGAAACATTTTAAGACTAGCCTCGATATCCGCACTTGAATAGACTGCCCTCCAGGGCCCGCTGAAGACTACTTATGCGATTTTGATAAAGTTTTACACGCGAGCAAAACAAACCTTCAATTGTTTTATAAAGTTCGCCCGATCCTTGACAGCCGTCAGAAGTGAGCATAACCAAATTTAGAGAAATAAAGTTAAGAAATAGGAAAATAATCGAGCTCAAAAGTAATCTGGCATTACTGATATTTTTGCAAAATAATGTATAAAGAATTTACTGACAGTCCCGATGCTCGCAATTGCATACGCTGCCCGCCACGGCCATCAGAAACTTACTCAAGCGATTTTGATGATGTTAGGCAACATCAAATCGCGCGTATTTTTGATATTATTTTAAATGGACAATTTGAAACATTTTAAGACTAGTCTCGATGTCCGCACTTGAATAGAATGCCCTCCAGGGCCCGCTGAAGACTACTTATGCGATTTTGATGACGTTAGGTAACATCAAATCGCGTGCATTTTTTATATTATTTTTAATGAATTTTTTAACGATTTTTAAGCCCTGTGTCGTCGATCGCACTTCAATAGATCGCGCTGCACGAAAATCGATGATTACTCAGCGGTCATTTTGATGACGTTAGGCAACATCAAATCGCGTGCATTTTTGATATTATTTTAAATGGACAATTTGAAACATTTTAAGACTAGTCTCGATGTCCGCACTTGAATAGACTGCCCTCCAGGGCCCGCTGAAGACTACTTATGCGATTTTGATGACGTTTTTTAACATCAAATCGCGTGCATTTTTGATATTATTTTTAATGAATTTTTTAACGATTTTTAAGCCCTGTGTCGTCGCTCGCACTTCAATAGACCGCGCTACACGAAAATCGATGATTACTCATCGGTCATTTTGATGACGTTAGGCAACATCAAATCGCGTGCATTTTTGATATTATTTTAAATGGACAATTTGAAACATTTTAAGACTAGTCTCGATGTCCGCACTTGAATAAACTGCCCTCCAGGGCCCGCTGAAGACTACTTATGCGATCTTGATGACGTTAGGTAACATCAAATCGCGTGCATTTTTGATATTATTTTTAATGAATTTTTTAACGATTTTTAAGCCCTGTGTCGTCGCTCGCACTTCAATAGATCGCGCTGCACGAAAATCGATGATTACTCAGCGGTCATTTTGATGACGTTAGGCAACATCAAATCGCGTGCATTTTTGATATTATTTTAAATGCACAAGTTGAAACATTTTAAGACTAGTCTCGATGTCCGCACTTGAATAGACTGCCCTCCAGGGCCTGCTGAAGACTACTTATATGATTTTGATGATGTTAGGCAACATCAAATCGCGTGCATTTTTGATATTATTTTAAATGGACAATTTGATACATTTTAAGACTAGTCTCGATGTCCGCACTTGAATAGACTGCCCTCCAGGGCCCGCTGAAGACTACTTATGCGATTTTGATGACGTTAGGTAACATCAAATCGCGTGCATTTTTGATATTATTTTTAATCAATTTTTTAACGATTTTTAAGCCCTGTGTCGTCGCTCGCACTTCAATAGTTCGCGCTGCACGAAAATCGATGTTTACTCAGCGGTCATTTTGATGACGTTAGGCAACATCAAATCGCGTGCATATTTGATATTATTTTAAATGGACAATTTGAAACATTTTAAGACTAGTCTCGATGTCCGCACTTGAATAGACTGCCCTCCAGGGCCCGCTGAAGACTACTTATGCGATTTTGATGACGTTAGGTAACATCAAATCGCGGGCATTTTTGATATTATTTTTAATGAACTTTTAAACGATTTTTAAGCCCTGTGTCGTCGCTCGCACTTCAATAGATCGCGCTGCACGAAAATCGATGATTACTCAGCGGTCATTTTGATGACGTTAGGCAACATCAAATCGCGTGCATTTTTGATATTATTTTTAATGAATTTTTTAACGATTTTTAAGCCCTGTGTCGTCGCTCGCACTTCAATAGACCGCGCTGCACGAAAATGGATGATTACTCAGCGGTCATTTTGATGACGTTAGGCAACATCAAATCGCGTGCATTATTGATATTACTTTAAATGGACAATTTGAAACATTTGAAGACTAGCCTCGATGTCCGCACTTGAATAGACTGCCCTCCAGGGCCTGTTGAAGACTACTTATGCGATTTTGATAAAGTTTTAAACGCGAGCAAAACAAACCTTCAATTGTTTTATAAAGTTCGCCCGATCCTTGACAGCCGTCAGAAGTGAGCATAACCAAATTTAGAGACATAAATTTAAGAAATAGTAAAATATTCGAGCTCAAAAGTAATCTGGCATTACTGATATTTTTGCAAAATAATGTATAAAGAATTTACTGACAGTCCCGATGCTCGCGATTGCATACGCTGCCCGCCACGGCCATCAGAAACTTACTCAAGCGATTTTGATGATGTTAGGCAACATCAAATCGCGTGCATTTTTGATATTATTTTAAATGGACAATTTGAAACATTTTAAGACTAGTCTCGATGTCCGCACTTGAATAGACTGCCCTCCAGGGCCCGCTGAAGATTACTTATGCGATTTTGATGACGTTAGGTAAAATCAAATCGCGTGCATTTTTGATATTATTTTTAATGAATTTTTTAACGATTTGTAAGCCCTGTGTCGTCGCTCGCACTTCAATAGATCGCCCTGCACGAAAATCGATGATTACTCAGCGGTCATTTTGATGACGTTAGGCAACATCAAATCGCGTGCATTTTTGATATTACTTTAAATGGACAATTTGAAACATTTTAAGACTAGCCTCGATATCCGCACTTGAATAGACTGCCCTCCAGGGCCCGCTGAAGACTACTTATGCGATTTTGATAAAGTTTTAAACGCGATCAAAACAAACCTTCGATTGTTTTATAAAGTTCGCCCGATCCTTGACAGCCGTCAGAAGTGAGCATAACCAAATTTAGAGAAATAAATTTAAGAAATAGGAAAATAATCGAGCTCAAAAGTAATCTGGCATTACTGATATTTTTGCAAAATAATGTATAAAGAATTTACTGACAGTCCCGATGCTCGCAATTGCATACGCTGCCCGCCACGGCCATCAGAAACTTACTCAAGCGATTTTGATGATGTTAGGCAACATCAAATCGCGCGTATTTTTGATATTATTTTAAATGGACAATTTGAAACATTTTAAGACTAGTCTCGATGTCCGCACTTGAATAGAATGCCCTCCAGGGCCCGCTGAAGACTACTTATGCGATTTTGATGACGTTAGGTAACATCAAATCGCGTGCATTTTTTATGTTATTTTTAATGAATTTTTTAACGATTTTTAAGCCCTGTGTCGTCGCTCGCACTTCAATAGATCGCCCTGCACGAAAATCGATGATTACTCAGCGGTCATTTTGATGACGTTAGGCAACATCAAATCGCGTGCATTTTTGATATTACTTTAAATGGACAATTTGAAACATTTTAAGACTAGCCTCGATATCCGCACTTGAATAGACTGCCCTCCAGGGCCCGCTGAAGACTACTTATGCGATTTTGATAAAGTTTTACACGCGAGCAAAACAAACCTTCAATTGTTTTATAAAGTTCGCCCGATCCTTGACAGCCGTCAGAAGTGAGCATAACCAAATTTAGAGAAATAAAGTTAAGAAATAGGAAAATAATCGAGCTCAAAAGTAATCTGGCATTACTGATATTTTTGCAAAATAATGTATAAAGAATTTACTGACAGTCCCGATGCTCGCAATTGCATACGCTGCCCGCCACGGCCATCAGAAACTTACTCAAGCGATTTTGATGATGTTAGGCAACATCAAATCGCGCGTATTTTTGATATTATTTTAAATGGACAATTTGAAACATTTTAAGACTAGTCTCGATGTCCGCACTTGAATAGAATGCCCTCCAGGGCCCGCTGAAGACTACTTATGCGATTTTGATGACGTTAGGTAACATCAAATCGCGTGCATTTTTTATATTATTTTTAATGAATTTTTTAACGATTTTTAAGCCCTGTGTCGTCGATCGCACTTCAATAGATCGCGCTGCACGAAAATCGATGATTACTCAGCGGTCATTTTGATGACGTTAGGCAACATCAAATCGCGTGCATTTTTGATATTATTTTAAATGGACAATTTGAAACATTTTAAGACTAGTCTCGATGTCCGCACTTGAATAGACTGCCCTCCAGGGCCCGCTGAAGACTACTTATGCGATTTTGATGACGTTTTTTAACATCAAATCGCGTGCATTTTTGATATTATTTTTAATGAATTTTTTAACGATTTTTAAGCCCTGTGTCGTCGCTCGCACTTCAATAGATCGCCCTGCACGAAAATCGATGATTACTCAGCGGTCATTTTGATGACGTTAGGCAACATCAAATCGCGTGCATTTTTGATATTACTTTAAATGGACAATTTGAAACATTTTAAGACTAGTCTCGATGTCCGCACTTGAATAGAATGCCCTCCAGGGCACGCTGAAGACTACTTATGCGATTTTGATGACGTTAGGTAACATCAAATCGCGTGCATTTTTGATATTATTTTAAATGGACAATTTGAAACATTTTAAGACTAGTCTCGATGTCCGCACTTGAATAGAATGCCCTCCAGGGCCCGCTGAAGACTACTTATGCGATTTTGATGACGTTAGGTAACATCAAATCGCGTGCATTTCTGATATTATTTTTAATGTATTTTTTAACGATTTTTAAGCCCTGTGTCGTCGCTCGCACTTCAATAGATCGCGCTGCACGAAAATCGATGATTACTCAGCGGTTATTTTGATGACGTTAGGCAACATCAAATCGCGTGCATTTTTGATATTATTTTAAATGGACAATTTGAAACATTTTAAGACTAGCCTCGATATCCGCACTTGAATAGACTGCCCTCCAGGGCCCGCTGAAGACTACTTATGCGATTTTGATAAAGTTTTAAACGCGAGCAAAACAAACCTTCGATTGTTTTATAAAGTTCGCCCGATCCTTGACAGCCGTCAGAAGTGAGCATAACCAAATTTAGAGAAATAAATTTAAGAAATAGGAAAATAATCGAGCTCAAAAGTAATCTGGCATTACTGATATTTTTGCAAAATAATGTATAAAGAATTTACTGACAGTCCCGATGCTCGCAATTGCATACGCTGCCCGCCACGGCCATCAGAAACTTACTCAAGCGATTTTGATGATGTTAGGCAACATCAAATCGCGCGTATTTTTGATATTATTTTAAATGGACAATTTGAAACATTTTAAGACTAGCCTCGATATCCGCACTTGAATAGACTGCCCTCCAGGGCCCGCTGAAGACTACTTATGCGATTTTGATGACGTTAGGTAACATCAAATCGCGTGCATTTTTGATGTTATTTTTAATGAATTTTTTAACGATTTTTAAGCCCTGTGTCGTCGCTCGCACTTCAATAGATCGCCCTGCACGAAAATCGATGATTACTCAGCGGTCCTTTTGATGACGTTAGGCAACATCAAATCGCGTGCATTTTTGATATTACTTTAAATGGACAATTTGAAACATTTTAAGACTAGCCTCGATATCCGCACTTGAATAGACTGCCCTCCAGGGCCCGCTGAAGACTACTTATGCGATTTTGATAAAGTTTTAAACGCGAGCAAAACAAACCTTCGATTGTTTTATAAAGTTCGCCCGATCCTTGACAGCCGTCAGAAGTGAGCATAACCAAATTTAGAGAAATAAATTTAAGAAATAGGAAAATAATCGAGCTCAAAAGTAATCTGGCATTACTGATATTTTTGCAAAATAATGTATAAAGAATTTACTGACAGTCCCGATGCTCGCAATTGCATACGCTGCCCGCCACGGCCATCAGAAACTTACTCAAGCGATTTTGATGATGTTAGGCAACATCAAATCGCGCGTATTTTTGATATTATTTTAAATGGACAATTTGAAACATTTTAAGACTAGTCTCGATGTCCGCACTTGAATAGAATGCCCTCCAGGGCCCGCTGAAGACTACTTATGCGATTTTGATGACGTTAGGTAACATCAAATCGCGTGCATTTTTGATGTTATTTTTAATGAATTTTTTAACGATTTTTAAGCCCTGTGTCGTCGCTCGCACTTCAATAGATCGCCCTGCACGAAAATCGATGATTACTCAGCGGTCATTTTGATGACGTTAGGCAACATCAAATCGCGTGCATTTTTGATATTACTTTAAATGGACAATTTGAAACATTTTAAGACTAGCCTCGATATCCGCACTTGAATAGACTGCCCTCCAGGGCCCGCTGAAGACTACTTATGCGATTTTGATGACGTTAGGTAACATCAAATCGCGTGCATTTTTGATATTATTTTTAATGAATTTTTTAACGATTTTCAAGCCCTGTGTCGTCGCTCGCACTTCAATAGATCGCCCTGCACGAAAATCGATGATTACTCAGCGGTCATTTTGATGACGTTAGGCAACATCAAATCGCGTGCATTATTGATATTACTTTAAATGGACAATTTGAAACATTTTAAGACTAGCCTCAATGTCCGCACTTGAATAGACTGCCCTCCAGGGCCCGCTGAAGACTACTTATGCGATTTTGATGACGTTAGGTAACATCAAATGGCGTGCATTTTTGATATTATTTTTAATGAATTTTTTAACGATTTTTAAGCCCTGTGTCGTCGCTCGCACTTCAATAGATCGCGCTGCACGAAAATCGATGATTACTCAGCGGTCATTTTGATGACGTTAGGCAACATCAAATCGCGTGCATTTTTGATATTATTTTAAATGGACAATTTGAAACATTTTAAGACTAGTCTCGATGTCCGCACTTGAATAGAATGCCCTCCAGGGCACGCTGAAGACTACTTATGCGATTTTGATGACGTTAGGTAACATCAAATCTCGTGTATTTTTGATATTATTTTAAATGGCCAATTTGAAACATTTTAAGACTAGTCTCGATGTCCGCACTTGAATAGAATGCCCTCCAGGGCCCGCTGAAGACTACTTATGCGATTTTGATGACGTTAGGTAACATCAAATCGCGTGCATTTTTGATGTTATTTTTAATGAATTTTTTAACGATTTTTAAGCCCTGTGTCGTCGCTCGCACTTCAATAGATCGCCCTGCACGAAAATCGATGATTACTCAGCGGTCATTTTGATGACGTTAGGCAACATCAAATCGCGTGCATTTTTGATATTATTTTAAATGCACAAGTTGAAACATTTTAAGACTAGTCTCGATGTCCGCACTTGAATAGACTGCCCTCCAGGGCCTGCTGAAGACTACTTATGCGATTTTGATGATGTTAGGCAACATCAAATCGCGTGCATTTTTGATATTATTTTAAATGGACAATTTGAAACATTTTAAGACTAGTCTCGATGTCCGCACTTGAATAGACTGCCCTCCAGGGCCCGCTGAAGATTACTTATGCGATTTTGATGACGTTAGGTAAAATCAAATCGCGTGCATTTTTGATATTATTTTTAATGAATTTTTTAACGATTTGTAAGCCCTGTGTCGTCGCTCGCACTTCAATAGATCGCCCTGCACGAAAATCGATGATTACTCAGCGGTCATTTTGATGACGTTAGGCAACATCAAATCGCGTGCATTTTTGATATTACTTTAAATGGACAATTTGAAACATTTTAAGACTAGCCTCGATATCCGCACTTGAATAGACTGCCCTCCAGGGCCCGCTGAAGACTACTTATGCGATTTTGATAAAGTTTTAAACGCGAGCAAAACAAACCTTCGATTGTTTTATAAAGTTCGCCCGATCCTTGACAGCCGTCAGAAGTGAGCATAACCAAATTTAGAGAAATAAATTTAAGAAATAGGAAAATAATCGAGCTCAAAAGTAATCTGGCATTACTGATATTTTTGCAAAATAATGTATAAAGAATTTACTGACAGTCCCGATGCTCGCAATTGCATACGCTGCCCGCCACGGCCATCAGAAACTTACTCAAGCGATTTTGATGATGTTAGGCAACATCAAATCGCGCGTATTTTTGATATTATTTTAAATGGACAATTTGAAACATTTTAAGACTAGTCTCGATGTCCGCACTTGAATAGAATGCCCTCCAGGGCCCGCTGAAGAATACTTATGCGATTTTGATGACGTTAGGTAACATCAAATCGCGTGCATTTTTTATGTTATTTTTAATGAATTTTTTAACGATTTTTAAGCCCTGTGTCGTCGCTCGCACTTCAATAGATCGCGCTGCACGAAAATCGATGATTACTCAGCGATCATTTTGATGACGTTAGGCAACATCAAATCGCGTGCATTTTTGATATTATTTTAAATGGACAATTTGAAACATTTTAAGACTAGTCTCGGTGTCCGCACTTGAATAGACTGCCCTCCAGGGCCCGCTGAAGACCACTTATGCGATTTTGATGACGTTAGGTAACATCAAATCGCGTGCATTTTTTATATTATTTTTAATAATATTTTAACGATTTTTAAGCCCTGTGTCGTCGCTCGCACTTCTATAGACCGCGCTGCACGAAAATCGATGATTACTCAGCGGTCATTTTGATGACGTTAGGTAACATCAAATCGCGTGCATTTTTGATATTTTTTTTTAACGAAGTTTTTAAAGATTTTTAAGCCCTGTGTCGTCGCTCGCACTTCAATAGATCGCCCTGCACGAAAATCGATGATTACTCAGCGGTCATTTTGATGACGTTAGGCAACATCAAATCACATGCATTATTGATATTACTTTAAATGGACGATTTGATACATTTTAAGGCTAGCCTCGATGTCCGCACTTAAATAGACTGCCCTCCAGGGCCCGCTGAAGACTACTTATGCGATTTTGATGACGTTAGGTAACATCAAATCGCGTGCATTTTTGATATTATTTTTAATTAATTTTTTAACGATTTTTAAGCCCTGTGTCGTCGCTCGCACTTCAATAGATCGCGCTGCACGAAAATCGATGATTACTCAGCGGTCATTTTGATGACGTTAGGCAACATCAAATCGCGTGCATTTTTGATATTATTTTAAATGGACAATTTGAAACATTTTAAGACTAGTCTCGATGTCCGCACTTGAATAGACTGCCCTCCAGGGCCCGCTGAAGACTACTTATGCGATTTTGATGACGTTTTTTAACATCAAATCGCGTGCATTTTTGATATTATTTTTAATGAATTTTTTAACGATTTTTAAGCCCTGTGTCGTCGCTCGCACTTCAATAGATCGCCCTGCACGAAAATCGATGATTACTCAGCGGTCATTTTGATGACGTTAGGCAACATCAAATCGCGTGCATTATTGATATTACTTTAAATGGACAATTTGAAACATTTTAAGACTAGCCTCGATGTCCGCACTTGAATAGACTGCCCTCCAGGGCCCGCTGAAGACTACTTATGCGATTTTGATGACGTTAGGTAACATCAAATCGCGTGCATTTTTGATATTATTTTTAATGAATTTTTTAACGATTTTTAAGCCCTGTGTCGTCGCTCGAACTTCAATAGATCGCGCTGCACGAAAATCGATGATTACTCAGCGGTCATTTTGATGACGTTAGGCAACATCAAATCGCGTGCATTTTTGATATTATTTTAAATGGACAATTTGAAACATTTTAAGACTAGTCTCGATGTCCGCACTTGAATAGAATGCCCTCCAGGGCACGCTGAAGACTACTTATGCGATTTTGATGACGTTAGGTAACATCAAATCGCGTGCATTTTTGATATTATTTTAAATGGACAATTTGAAACATTTTAAGACTAGTCTCGATGTCCGCACTTGAATAGAATGCCCTCCAGGGCCCGCTGAAGACTACTTATGCGATTTTGATGACGTTAGGTAACATCAAATCGCGTGCATTTCTGATATTATTTTTAATGTATTTTTTAACGATTTTTAAGCCCTGTGTCGTCGCTCGCACTTCAATAGATCGCGCTGCACGAAAATCGATGATTACTCAGCGGTTATTTTGATGACGTTAGGCAACATCAAATCGCGTGCATTTTTTATATTATTTTAAATGGACAATTTGAAACATTTTAAGACTAGCCTCGATATCCGCACTTGAATAGACTGCCCTCCAGGGCCCGCTGAAGACTACTTATGCGATTTTGATAAAGTTTTAAACGCGAGCAAAACAAACCTTCGATTGTTTTATAAAGTTCGCCCGATCCTTGACAGCCGTCAGAAGTGAGCATAACCAAATTTAGAGAAATAAATTTAAGAAATAGGAAAATAATCGAGCTCAAAAGTAATCTGGCATTACTGATATTTTTGCAAAATAATGTATAAAGAATTTACTGACAGTCCCGATGCTCGCAATTGCATACGCTGCCCGCCACGGCCATCAGAAACTTACTCAAGCGATTTTGATGATGTTAGGCAACATCAAATCGCGCGTATTTTTGATATTATTTTAAATGGACAATTTGAAACATTTTAAGACTAGTCTCGATGTCCGCACTTGAATAGAATGCCCTCCAGGGCCCGCTGAAGAATACTTATGCGATTTTGATGACGTTAGGTAACATCAAATCGCGTGCATTTTTTATGTTATTTTTAATGAATTTTTTAACGATTTTTAAGCCCTGTGTCGTCGCTCGCACTTCAATAGATCGCGCTGCACGAAAATCGATGATTACTCAGCGATCATTTTGATGACGTTAGGCAACATCAAATCGCGTGCATTTTTGATATTATTTTAAATGGACAATTTGAAACATTTTAAGACTAGTCTCGATGTCCGCACTTGAATAGACTGCCCTCCAGGGCCCGCTGAAGACCACTTATGCGATTTTGATGACGTTAGGTAACATCAAATCGCGTGCATTTTTTATATTATTTTTAATAATATTTTAACGATTTTTAAGCCCTGTGTCGTCGCTCGCACTTCTATAGACCGCGCTGCACGAAAATCGATGATTACTCAGCGGTCATTTTGATGACGTTAGGTAACATCAAATCGCGTGCATTTTTGATATTTTTTTTTAACGAATTTTTTAACGATTTTTAAGCCCTGTGTCGTCGCTCGCACTTCAATAGATCGCCCTGCACGAAAATCGATGATTACTCAGCGGTCATTTTGATGACGTTAGGCAACATCAAATCACATGCATTATTGATATTACTTTAAATGGACGATTTGATACATTTTAAGGCTAGCCTCGATGTCCGCACTTAAATAGACTGCCCTCCAGGGCCCGCTGAAGACTACTTATGCGATTTTGATGACGTTAGGTAACATCAAATCGCGTGCATTTTTGATATTATTTTTAATTAATTTTTTAACGATTTTTAAGCCCTGTGTCGTCGCTCGCACTTCAATAGATCGCGCTGCACGAAAATCGATGATTACTCAGCGGTCATTTTGATGACGTTAGGCAGCATTAAATCACGTGCATTTTTGATATTATTTTAAATGGACAATTTGAAACATTTTAAGACTAGTCTCGATGTCCGCACTTGAATAGACTGCCCTCCAGGGCGCGCTGAAGACTACTTATGCGATTTTGATGACGTTTTTTAACATCAAATCGCGTGCATTTTTGATATTATTTTAAAATTGCACGCGATTTGATGTTGCCTAACGTCATCAAAATGACCGCTGAGTAATCATCGATTTTCGTGCAGGGCGATCTGTTGAAGTGCGAGCGACGACACAGGTCTTAAAAATCGTTAAAAAATTCATGAAAAATAATATCAAAAATGGACGCGATTTGATGTTGCCTAACGTCATCAAAATCGCATAAGTAGTCTTCAGCGGGCCCTGGAGGGCAGTCTATTCAAGGGCGGATATCGAGACTGGTCTTAAAATGTTTCAAATTGTCTATTTAAAATAATATCAAAAACGCACGCGATTTGATGATGCCTAACGTCATCAAAATCGCATAAGTTGTCTTCAGCGGGCCCTGGAGGTCAGTCTATTCAAGTGCGGACATCGAGACTCGTCTTAAAATGTTGCAAATTTTCCATTTAAAATAATATCAAAAATGCACGCGATTTGATGTTGCCTAACGTCATCAAAATGACCGCTGAGTAATTATCGATTTTCGTGTAGGGCGATCTGTAGAAGTGCGAGGGACGACACAGGTCTTAAAAA